>JACEGR010007401.1:0-49889 GCA_014170235.1 Listronotus bonariensis
TTCACAATATATTATACAATAAGTACTCACATCGTTATATTAACTGATTCAACCAATAATAAGATAAATCGTGTTCTTATTGGTCGATTTCCAATATTTAAATAAACAGGTAGGTACACTAGATTAAAATAAGTTTTTTTTTATGAAAACAAAAATAATAAAGCAGGACATTTTCAATCGTATTTATTACATAAAAGGTTGCGTAAAAAATGATGGTTTGTCTTTAAGTGAGGCGTTGAGAACCAGATGACCATATAACAAATCATAAGAAGTGCATAAACATTTATTTTCAATAGCATATAATTTACTTCTTAGGGGCAGTGTGGACTAATTATTATTATAAGAGGGTGGCTGCTTTGGCCTTCATAAATATTCCTAATGCGATAGAAATACGTATAATTTTTTTGTGGGATGAATCACCCCTGGTCCTCAACGCCTTCAAAAATTTAAGATTTGTACTTTATAATATAAATAGAATGAAACAAAGCAACGAATTCTTTGTGTAATTAACATCAAATGCCTTATAAAACAGTAAAATAGGGGACCTTAATAAAAATTTGCATTTAAAAACCCAAGTCACGGAGCGCTGAAGAGTTAAAGAGCAATATTCCTGGTAAGAAACGAATGTCAGCTACTGAAACATTTGTATACAGGAACAATAAACGTAAAAAGCGCCAGGAAAGTGTTGACAATTAAAAGGGACAACAAATGTCGTACTTTTAACAGAAATAACAGCAAATTGGGGTACTGCTTAATAACTAGGTTTTCTTTCCTTTACACAATAACAAAAAAAAAATTGGAGTTTTTAATGATTTATCATATACAGCAGGGTGGGCAACCGGTCGATCGCGACTATTAGTCCAGTCGATCATAGCAACGTCAAAAATATAAATACCTAAAACCAGGGGCCGTGCCTACCGGGTGGTAGTTACTAATGATTGTGGTTTGAAAAATAAGGTGAGAATTGTTTTTGCTCTTTAAAAGTATTAAAGGAGAAAAAAAGAAGACAATAGGGTTGGAACACTGTTAAAAAAGTACAAAATGAGATTAATTTTTTTTTTTTGCTCTCCAAAAATTTTTAAACCTAAAAATAAATTTTCCTGCAGCGGCAGGGCAAATAATTCTTCAATCGCCGAAACATGAAATTGGTGGATCGCACTGGTTGTCGTCAGTAAAAAGTCGATCTTGGGCCTAAACAAGCCACCCCTAATATACAGGATGTTTGCTAATTGCAGCAAAAAAATATTAAGGGCTTTTTTTTTTCTGAGCTATTTCTATCAAAACATAGTTTACATAGTTTATATTATAAAAATGGATCCAGAAATGCATTAGTTTCCAAGATGCAGAGTGATAAACTTGGCGCGTCAAGTAACACTTAAAGAAGTATTTCTAAGAAAAATGATGTCTCCAGTGATTTTTTGATCATTTTATTATATTATTAAGATATGTGAGTAAAAGTACACCTTTATTGTTTTAAATATTTTTACGTTACTTAAATAAAAGTTATAACTTACAAATTTTACTTAGATATATGTTTTCAAAATTTTATATTTTCTTGATAAGTTTAACACCGTTTATCTTGAGAACTAAAAAATCTCTTATTATGCTTGTATAAACTTTTTTCGCTAAATTAGCTCATAAAGGAGTCCTTTTACTGCAAATAGGGAACACCCTGTAGATAGGAACTATTTAAGTAGGATCAGCTAACCCAAGTATACAGGAGGAAATTCATTTTTCTTTATATTTTACACAAAAACTGACCACCATTTGCGGACTCAGATTTTAAGTCAAACTTACTGGTGAAAAACCACAACTCGCTATCTTACAATTGCAGATATGTTTTTTATTTTGGTGCTGCATTTCTGACGTAAACTATTTATTTTTAAAATTTTAAATAAGACACTTTGTATATTTTCACAATTTTTTAAAATGGTAAAATACATACCTCTTCAGCAAAGTCACACTTTGTATTTCTTTAGAGCCGTTTCTGAGATATTGGATTCTGTTGTGATATTGGATGAAGAGTAGGCCTTTCATTCTTTACTTACTTTTTTCTTCTGTATTTTTTTACTGCAGTTACTTCAAAAAAAAGTTAATATAACTTTAAAAGATTTTTATGGTTCTTAGTTTTCGAGACACGAATACGTTTTCATATTTTGGTAAAGTCTGCATACGTATTTATTTTGACATGCATAGATTTTAAGATTTCTGATTGAGCATGGTCAAATTAAACTTTAATGGAATTCTAAATATATTTTTACATATTTTAAGACCTTATCTTTTAGTTTGGTTACACTATAAATTGAGGGGGCTATTTTTAAAGCGTACAATCTTTAATATTAAACTGTTGTATTATATTTTATAAAAAAAAATAAACAAGAAATCAAGATATCAAATTAATGTATTGCATTCTTTCTTAAGTTTAAACCATAGATAACCACTACATTTAGATCCGCAGTGGCAAGAAGCATTTTTCGGATTTACGACTTCGCGCAGTAAACAAATGGATGGGTGGACGAACATGCGCACTCCAGAGCCGTGGCAAAACGTGGGAAACCAGGACGCCGTCGACAAATTGTTTCCGATAATGAGAATAGTCTGTTTGGCGCCAGGTGCTTTTACCCTCAACTTGCTTGCGCATAAACCGGTTTTTCGCCCATGAAATGTAACTTTTGTTTCGTGCAGGTAATAAAATTGGCAATCCATCGAGATCAGTGGATTTAACACTCTGTTATGGATGTAGTCATGGCCCGAAAAGTAAATTATTTAAATTCAGCGCCAAAAAATATAACTATTGGGACATTTATCTAACTGTTTTAAATTAAAAGAAATAAATGTAGAAGATTTACAGTTTCAAAATGGGAGTAACCCTGAATTATTTTATATAAACTATTGAATATTCTTTTGTACTTTTAATAAGTAATTGTCATAATTTGGAAAATGTGGCTGGCTTTTTACCGAAATGTAGTAGAAGATTTTAATTTTTAAAATAAGTACATTTTTTTTTCGTGTGGGGTTCTGGTCAATCTTTATAGTGTTATTTTATGCACATTTATAATATTGAATTTTTATAACCCACACTAATAATGGTATATTTGTGAGTTTTACACGTTAAAAACAATAAGGAAATAAAAATACTTACCCAACAGAAAATTTACAATGTACAACCCCAATGAAATTTGCATATTGGGACGTGACAGCTTACAAGGCATTAACTTCTTGTTTCCTTTGCGAAATGTTTTATAGTATTTTTACGTTTTGTGACTTTATTAGGCACCTTATCAGAATTTTGTTGTTTAAAAGAATCTTTTAGTTTAAGGCAATATTCTATATTTAACATGTATCTATTAAAATTGACATAAATATAGTTTATCAAAAGCTACTCATAGTCAAAATATAAATATACAGGGGTGTACACGCCATACTCTGCAAAAAAAAATGGAACCGCTGCGGTCCTGGTTCCGGGATATAGCGAGATCGCCAAATTCAGTCTCTTTAAACACAACAGTAAAATGTATATTCTTAGAATACAAATAAACTATAAAAAACTTATTATAGTATGTCTAAATATTTTCTTTACTAGTTTTATTTTCTTACAGGGTTATAATACCTAAAGGTGCCTATTTTACCAGTCAATTAATTGTACAAAAGTAATGTCACAATCAGATCATCAGTTATTTTTAGTAAAAAGTTTTTTAAATTGAAAAAAGTTCATTACAATTTTAGGCGTGTCCAAGGGATCAGTTTACGTCTGGCAGCCTCCCTTTAGAACATTTTATGATTGGATTATTATGAAATAATTTAGCCCTTAAACATATGTTTAGTGGTTGCAACCTTCACTGTATGGAAGTAATCTTTTAATAAAACCTAAATCAAAATGAATATTTGATAATAAATAGCGTATTACTAATTTATTTCTTTTAAAGTAATCTTAATATATTATTATTTTATAACGCAGCGTTACTTAAGTTCGCACCGTATGGAAAACTTTCTTATTATTAATTTTACGAAAAAAGTATTTCTCTTTATAAAAAGTTCTGCATGATTTAAAATCCAAAATGCAATTATCAAAAGTTAATTTGTTTTGCAGTGGTATACAAGGTATGTCACAAAAAAATATTAATTTTGCTTAGAAGGAAAATTACTCCCCTACGTTTCCTTAATATCTGATCATCATATCATATCATATATAAAGAAGTAGTGTTTATGGATTATAATTATAACATTTTTTTAAGGCTTTTATTATTTTTATGGGTTAAGGGTAAAAATTTTAGTTTGTACATTAGTGCATACTGATTTCAAAATGTAATATATAATAAGGTGAAGTGAAATAAATTTTTTTCTTAGCCTGGGGTGGAGTTTGTCAAAAAAATTAAAAATAAAAAGTGGTATTACTTAGCATCTTAGGGTGGCCCACTAATTTTGAATATTAATTATAGGTAAAAACCTTTAAAATTTCTTGTTTAATATGTGACAAATTCCACATCTAGGTAAAAAAAATATTCATCAGCTTGTTAACTGTCAAAAAAGCGAAAAGTCACAGAAACGCTAATTATCAGGAAAAATGTTTAATTGTTTTTTTATTTAAACCAATTGGTATAATCTAGAAGACACTTTTTTCTCTAAACATATTTTTCCTAAAAAATCGATATTATGAAAAAATAGGGGTACACTCCACTCGCCGACCAAAATTTATATTTTTTGATCTAATTATTGCATTTAGGTTTTAGGATCGTGCAAAACTTTTTATAAAGCACAGCTTTTTTTCTCAAAATTAATAATAAAAAAGTTCTCCTTATGGTGCGAACTTTTAAGTAGACACGCTGTATATGTATAAAAGTTTAATTTTCTTTAACCTATTTTATTCTGAAGAAGAAGCCAAATAATATTTTGTCATTCTGTTTCATATGTCAAATTAAAAAAAATACTTATTTATTTAATTATATTTTAAACCAAAAGGAAAGAAAAATAATATTTTTGTGGTAAAATGTGGTTACCAAAATTAAGATTCTATGAAGAAGGTACAATTATTTAGATATTTTTACTTACTAAAATAACAATTAATAATAACTAGTTTTGCTAAGAATGCCTCAATTATTGTAAAAAAATTCAAGTACATTTAAACAAATATAAACGGGATATTTGCATTTAATTATTATATCCCTTTAAAACTATAAATGTTAAATATTAATTTTTGAAAAAACAAGTGCATAAAGTGATACTTTTATTAAAGTATTACTTTGCAAAAACACTTCTTTATGCATGTGTTACATATACTATATTTTTTCCACAACCGTATAAACATTTCCAAAATACCATTTCATACATATTTTAATTATTCAAACTTATCAATTTTAATTTTTGCAGCACAGCCATTTATTGCAAGAAAATCAAACCATTTTATTTTTTAAAAGACATTTATTCTCTTTATAACTATGCATTTATTATTCAATTTAGAAAATATACGTACTTCATTTCTTTTTTGTAGAAATAATACTAAAACAGTATAAATTCCCTTTAATTTCTTTGTCATCCAAATTCATTATCACTATTAATTTTTTAATAATTTCTATTTAACTTATTTGGCAAACTGTCAAATTTAAAACGAGTGACACATAAACTAAAAAGAAATAATGACAAAATCAAAGGTAACTTGACCTTGGTTCAGCTGATGTCGCCTTTTACTGTTAAGCATTGCATAAATTGATATTTTGTTTATTGTAGTATTACCGAAACAAGAAGCTAATTCAAAGTGTAAGAAAAAGTCAAAGAGTTAAAAAATACTTGTTTTACCACACTGAAAAAAAGATATCTCAAACAAAAGCCTTAGATTTTAATTTGAGAGAATTGTGACCTTCATATGTGTTGAAGAAATAGGGATCTCAAACAGAAAATATGTTTAGCTTATGTACCACCACTAAAAGAAGGCGCTTTTGTAATAAAATAAGCTTTATTTATTTAGTGACCCCAATGGGCTAAGATTAAAGAACGATGTATTTCGTTAAAAACATCGAGCGCTTTCCCACTGAGAGATTCTTTATTTAAGACAAGATAGTAAATACCACAGACTGAAATAAAATTTAATTCTAATTAAGATAATTATATTAAAATAACAACTAGTTCTCTTTTGATAGTTAAGAGAGGAATTCCTGCTTTATCAAGTCATTCACCGAGAACTCTCTTCTCTCCATCGATGATGCGTTTTGCCGAACCACATAGGACTTATCAAACTGGCTGTCCCGTCCAAGTTGAATAATACAAATAACAAGTGTATCTTATAAAAAAACTTCTCGTTGTCTGACGGTAGGATATAACTGCACCGTTGATACCGTACTAAAAGCATGATTCAGTGAATACTTATATTAAAGAAATAGGTTCTTTTGACATTAAGGTTAAAGATTTTGGTTTGTGCTCTAAAATAAGAACCTATTATTTTAAAGAAAATCACGAATATTTGATAGAAACATTTAATATTTCTTTGTTTAAAATCTTAAAACTTATATTTAAGATATTAAAGAGCTTAAATCATAAATCTTTAGGTTCTTATTTCTTGATTCTGATATTCTTAAATAATATTTATAAGGGATATTTTAACTTAAAGAATTTCTTTACATTAAAGACATAAAGTAAAGTATTTTTTCTCCCAGTTTAAGAACCACTATTATTTTAAAGTATGAAATAAATCTTGGTTTAAAAGCACAACTATTCAAAAATAATGCATATTTTAAAACCTTGTATTTGCTTTTAAACAAGACATTTTTTTTCTGTGTGCACTTTATGTAGTATGTAGTGTACCAGGAATGGAGTATTTTAACTTCATGTTAACGATTTAAAAAACAGCATTTTTTTAACGGTCGTAGAAAAATACATTTATGTTAGAAGTGACATAAATCAATATTAGAAAAATATTGCAAGTTGCCCTATTAAGCTCGGGTATTATTAATACCGGCCTTATTTAAATAGTGCTTGTACATGATTTAGAGTTATTGCAAATAATGTTGACAGTACCATTAACCTAAAAAAAAAGAAAGAAAAAGTTTTAGTTGTTTTTCTTTATTGTTTTGTGTTGTAGGGTTTTGTTTTACACAATTACAAAAATAAATTTAAAAAGCAAGGTTTTAAGTAATTTTACTTCTAAAAACTTAGTTATTTTGTGGTCGGCAGCCGTTCGGTTACACGAACAGTTCCAAAGTAAAAATAAGACGAAAAATAAGGCACGACTTTACACGACATAAATAAAGCTAGGCAGTACCCTTATTAAGGGAGTCCTTATCCCACCATGCATCCGCGCAAGCTCAGATGTCAAAATAAGACCGGTATTATTAGTGCCTGGCCTCATTTTACTGTGCAGCATTTTTCTATTGTTACATAGAATATTCCTTATTTATTTAAATAGTTTAAAAAAAACATATTTACGAATTAAGAGTTATACAAACTCAGTCTTTATTTACTAAAAATACTTAATTTTTAAACAGTCTTTAATAAGTAAACGTCTTTTATCTAAATATTTTCCGGTCGAAAAACAACTCAGCTGCATCACTACTTTAACTTTTGCATTGTTTGTTTGGTTTGGTAACAACAGGGGTCGGGGTTGGCCCGCACCCCAATACCCACCCTGTATAATTACTCCTTTCTATTATTTACACCCCCTAGTTAATATTAAATGATTAAAATTGGCTTATTACACGCTTTCCCTCGCCATGATTTTAACTTTTCTTCTGAAGCATTTATAGAGTAGACATATCTGCGACTATTGAAAGTCATAGAGTTGGAATATGACTACAGTGTGGTCAGTGTGCAGCAAAAACTGTTTTATTTAAAATTTGCAAGAAAAAAATACTTCTTATAAAGAATGATGCACGACAAATTTTATAAGCAAAAGTAAGATTTATTAATAGTTAAAGAATATACAAAGTAGGCTAAAAAACTGAAAACAGCAAAGTACAAAAATTTACCAAATTGGACTTTAGAAAAATTACTTACAATCAAAAGTTATGCTTTAATACGAAGTCATGGCCTTCAATTCAGATTATAAAAATTATTTTGGAAATTTTGTTAATAATAGGTGTATTGCTACAATATTGGTAAAGATAAAAATTAAAATCTGCTCTTAATTTTATTATAAACTCTAGAGTACCTGCGGTATCTTGCACAAATTAAAAAAGAAGTAACTTTTATGCTCGGTATGCAACTTCTAAAAAAATAATTCTGATTTTTTACACATTTTACATAAAAATAATATAATTCGTAAAGGCTGATTTAGGAATCCAATTTTAAAATGTCGAGATTTTAAAAAATACTATACACATTAGCGTAGCAAGTGGGAAAAAAACCCTAAAAACAGTATGTGATATAAAACAAGGTATCGAGGTACCCTATGAAAGTATATTTTGATGGTGTAGAATGCAAAAACAGCGGCCAATGTTGGTGATGGCCTTTTATATTTTTTGGTTGGTTTGGTGTTTTCCAAAAAGAAATGAAAAAAATCTTGCCAAAACTATTTTATGTATTGGTGAAAGGGCCCCGTTTTAAAGTGCGTACATTTTTTTTTAATCCTCAAATGAAGAAGAAATTTTGATTACTGAAATACTACAAAGGGGCCCTGACTTTCCTTTCCACCTCGGACCTCGACAACTATAGCTACGCCACTGACAGGTTGTTTCAGAATTGGATACCTATCTTTAAAAATCTGAATCTTTTAAAACTCCTTGTTTAGTTTTTTCGCACTTTCGGGTCTTCTCACTTGGATCCGACCACCGCCGTCCTAGGTGATACGCTGCAGCCTAGAGACTTATTGCGCCTTGACCCTACTTCCTTCCATTCACACGCCATTCATGCCATAACTTGTATGGTTGTTGCTCGGTCCATCCGCTTACCTTCTAGCAGAATACGTGTGCCGACCACCGGCGGTGACCCACCCAAGTGATTTTTTAAAATTCAGATATCTTAAAAATGGCTGCTTAAATCAACCTGTAGTATGTAAAAAATGTTAGATGATAAAAATGATTATCTACAAAGTGGCTCAAAAAAGATATTTTGTTTATAATTTAAGCAAGACACCGCGACACCGCTGGTGGTGCCCTCTAGAGTTAATTTTTGCAGCACAGGCATTATTATGCAACAAAAAATCATAGCCTTCTTATTTTTTAAGAGATATTTATTCTCTTCATAACTATGCATTTATTATTTAATTTTAGAAAATTGTATTTACTTACCTTTTGTAGAAATAATACTAGAACAGTATACATTCCTTTTTAATTTCTTAGTCATACAAATTCATTATTAGTATTAATTTTCTATAATTTCTATTAAATTTATTTGCAAACTGGCAAATTTTAAAACTAGTGACACATAAACTAAAATAAATATTGACGAAATCAAAGGTAATTTGACCTTTTGGTTCCTCCAACTCTAACATGATATAAAGTCGGAGCCCCCTTTTCTGTACTGTAAAAAAATCATCTCCTCCAAACGGGGCTTTCGCAATATAATATATCCTTTCTGTGGTCGGAGACCACTCTTTATTTAATTTTGTTCTTCTAAAATCCCGGTTACTAACCACCAAGAAAAAAAATACCTTTTTTCCTATAAAAACCCTTCTATTTGGGGGCCCGGGACCGCCTTTCCCCAAACCCTTCTTACTACGAGAGTCCCTGCTAAGACCCCCTTAGGTGAATTTTGTGAAAATAAACTTATTTTTAATAATACTACTTTCTTGGACATCCATTTTCTTTTATTTTTACCTAATACACTACGTTTCGGATGGTATCTATCTTTAACCGTTTTTAAGTGATAACTAAACATTAAATTCTTGGTCAAAATATCACCACATACAGTAATTAAAATCAAAATTAGTCACAAACAAGAATATAAAAATCAATAAGCTGCTGTCATTTTAAACAACAAGAACGTATTTTTGTATTACCTAGTATCGACATAACAAATATTTGGCAATCATTTTTAAACCGTTAAAATTCGGTCAAGTGAACAAGCATAGTATATAAGTCGTAGTTTTGTAAGAGTAGTCTTAGTTATCACTTAAAACGGTTGAAGATATACCATTCGAAACGTCGTGTATCAGTTAAAAATAAAGACAATAAAAGTCCAAGAAAGACTAATATTAAAACATACCATTGTCTACTACCTCCAAAGAAAATAAATTTATTATTGCCAAAATTATTTATAAAAAAACTAATATCAATGTAAATTGAACGTTCTGTATTTCCGAAATCATCCACCTTGGATTAAGCTAGTACAAAACATTTTTTATTAACTAAAAGGTACCAAATTTAATGGATGGAAGTAAATCATTAGATTTATTTTGCTGAATAGTCAGGCTGAACAGTCCAACTTAACTCTACGTCTTTTAATAGTCTGAACCAACACACATTTGTCGGGAGGGTGTTTGGGGGACTTAAAATTGATATTTAATTTAAAGCTAGTTTTCAACTTGTAATGAATCCAGTGATGGTTTATTAAGTGCTTTAAATGGCAAAAACTGGTGAATTTATTGATGACTTATCGAAATCTGGTATTGTGTCGGCTTTCCGCGTCGTCACCAGCAGGTATTACTCTTTTTTTTATCAATTAACAGTTTTGCTGAAAACATACAGGGTGCGTTTTTAAAAATTTACAACACTTCTATCAACCCCCTTAAGCTACACCGTCACTTTAAAATCCTAAATAGCAACACTCCTTTGTGGCACCTCTTTGAAAAGCTTAAGGAAAATGCTTTCTCGTTGGTCATTTAAAAGATGGGGTAAAATTAAATACTACCCTTGAATGAAAAAAATATTTATTGTTTCTTCACTAATAGAAAAATATAATTTTTAGTTCTAGTTAAGTTTTGCAAAGATTCACGATAATTGTATAAAGCTGTTTTTTTAGTTTAGATAAATTGGTAACATATTTTGCTTAACTGGTTTAAATTATTCACAGTAAGGCTGATAATTGACTATTTAAAAAGAAACAAGGTTAATCTTCAAAAAAATAATTTCATACAAGGAAGGAGTATCCGATAGACACAATAACTAAGCTATACCATAGTCCAAAAATTCACTTCAAGAGTAAAGAATAAAATTAAATAAAATCGATTAAAAACTGTTTTTGTTCCGTGTTCAAAAACATTCCCAGTTGCAAAAACAGCGGCGGAAAGCATTCAGATATAATTCTCAATGGCTGTATGTGTGTGTCCTTTTCAACTTGGCACAGTTAAACAGAAGTATTGGTACGTATGAACATTTTACGAACATTTCCGATGTTTGTCTGACCGTGATACAGAGTACCGAGGCGTTATCGGGCTTCTCGAGGTGAAATCCACTGGGTGAAAGCAAGGTGTAGAGATTCTATAGAGCACAAGGTCCTTTGCTGGTGCTATTACTTTTTGTCGGAAAAAATTTAAAATAAAACTAACCAGAGAATTTCATATGGGGCGAGTTAACGAGCTCTACAAGTATTACTTTCATTTGTAATAATGTTTAATTGTTCTATCGTGCTAAATGTATTAGCATTATCTGGTACTCTTTATCAGATCATGAGTATGTTTTCACTTGCAAATTTAAAGGACCAACAAAAGCATTTTCATATAAACTTTTAGAGGTGCCGCATAAGGTGTCATTTAAGATTTAAAAGCATCAGAAATTTCGGGTGGTGAAGTGGGGAAGCGCCTGGCGCTCCACAGGAATGAGCGCAACGGAGGAAGGACAACTTTGCTTTTTGTAGAAAATAGGCACTCAGAAATTCTAGCCTAGGGCGCCTCAAACAGATAATACGGCCCTGTACTTACAGACTGACTATTTTGTTTTCCATTGTATATTTGTTGTGTAAATGCGCATTCCTGGTCAGTTTTACTCTAGTACTTTTAGTATTCAGAAAATCGTGAAAATGCACATTATTCCGGAATATACGGTAGATGTTGATATTTTTTTAGTGGTAAAATTTTCGGGTTAATATTGGAAATAAAGAACCTAATGTGTAGGTTCTTCTTGAATGGCATTATTTAGACGATAATAGGTGGTTCGAAAGTAGTAAGTATTTTTACTACCGTCCATGGACATACAGCCATACAGGAAAGGGGCGCTTTATCCCTAGCTTGTCCATGTTAAATGTTTCGGGTGTCGAACTGGGCAAACGCGTCCCTTTTTTGTGAGATTAGTTTACTACAATGTTTTACCTGTAATTTTTAAACATTATGCCAAAAATCGTAAGGGTTACAGTTACGAAACCAGCATATTACGATAGTCAAAAACATGTCCATTGATCTTGTGTAAACACTTACAATTTTTGGCATAATGTTTTAAAAATTGTATATTGGTAAACTTGTCTGACAAAAAAACGTGACGCGCTCACCCAGTGCGACACCCGAAACATTTGACATTGACAGGCAGGGTTAAAGCGCCGCTTTCGTATAAGGCAGTTTTAAATATTCGTGGTAGACTCGTCAAAAGAAACCCTCCCTAAAAGGTTTTAAAAGTTTCATTATCATCAAGAAAGGCTTCCCTCTCGCCCATCGTCGGGCTGGGCTGTGAAGATTTATCGCTTTTTTATAGGTACTTCCATGGCTTCTGCTCTGAAGAATTGTCCAGTATAGTTCCTCCACTTACGGTTCCCAACAGAGAAACTCGTGGTTCCGCGCGTATGCATCCCTATACGGTCCACCTGGACAGGCCCCGAACTTCCCACTTTGTTCGTTCTTTTATCCCTAGAGTTTCTAGGTTGTGGAACTTGCTGCCGGCGGAGGTCTTTCCTTCCCCCCAAAATCTTCAAGTATTTAAGTCCCGTGTCAACAAACTCCCTCTTACCTCGCTTAAGACACCCACGGTACGTTAGTATTTAGCCTTTTAGCCTTCGTGGTTTGTCCAAAGATAAAAGAAAAAAAAAATCATAAAGTCAATTTCATTACTGGCCCAGGGACTATATGATATTTATATTTTTGTTAAACTAAAAAAAAGTTTGCTACCTAAAACAAACACTTAAAGAAAGATTATCCGGGCACATTCAGAAGTACTCCACCGCTTTACCGTTGGATTTCATAAGTGTCAAAATTTTCAAACTAAACCAACAGGATGGCTTTATTTTGACAGTGTTGACAAGTATGAAAGCAGTTAAGTGGCTGCGATATATTTCTGATGTCTCTCTTTAGTGTATTCAGTGGTGCGTCCTTTGTTTAGAATCGTAGTGGAACCTTTTTTCGTGTTTCTGGCGTTATGTTTTGCTTTGTAGTCATGAGAACTTTTGTATTAGTTTAATTTTTATTGTTTGTTATAGTTAATTTAAGTTGTTAATAGTGTAACACTATTTTAAATAATAATTGTTATGGCAAAAAGGTGACATCACAAACATAACGTATATATTCGAACAAATACTAAAAATTAAGCGCTTCTTATTAAAAATAAAAGTTTATCTCCTTGGCCTTGGTTAATACCTCGTACAGCACTTCACACTTGTTTGGAAATATATCGCTTTTTCGACACAATACACTGTTTAATGATGTTTTACAGAAGCGAAAAATGTACATAGCATAATCGAACTTTTATGTGACTGGCATGGTAGTGGCATCTTAAATGAAATTTCGCGATTGGTTAAAAAAGTTAATGTCAAATTTTCCGAGCTGTGAGTGGCGCAATAACTCTAAAATAAGTTTATGCAGATCCTTTGCACACGGTCTTGTATATACATTAAAAGGATCGAATTAAACATGGGGGTGATATCCGTGATTTTAGGCAACAGACCTTACCCCAATTGTCAAAAGCAATAATGGGCTATAATTTACAAGACACACTTTCGGGATTACTTTAATACATTTGACTGGAATTAAGGGATGGTTGATGGGTTGTTTCAGAAAGCTTAGAAGGAGAACATAAAAACACATAAAAAGAATATATTTTTTATAGTTTAACAACTTATATTTTTTAATGGTTTATTTGTTTTCCGAAAAATATAATTTTAATAACTATTTAAGGAAACTTAAACTTTATATACAGGGTGTCCCACCGGGAACAGCTGCGATCGATTTCTCGGAAAGTAGGCTTTGGAAAATTTTGAAAATTTGGTGACATTATAAAGTTGGTGGGGGACATAACCAAAATATTTTGACAATGACTTACTTACTTGCAAATTATTGTCATCTTCCTTATTTTAAATAAAACAGCCTGTATATTATTTATTTTTAAGATTTTGCGTAAAATTCCAAACATAATTTATATATAGTGTTTTATACCTTAGTCTAACCGTTTTTGACTTATTTTTAATTTTATGTTAATAATGACATTTGCAAGCTATTACATAACCATCAATTTCTTCTAAACACAAGCCTTTAATATGAGTTAGGGTTGGGTTTCTTGTAAAGAAGGAACTACTTTAGTAGAGTGTATTGATATTTTCACAATAAAGAAAAGCAGAGTGGTCAAAAATAATAGTAAAAATAATAACCACAAAAACGTTAAAAGTCAATTTTTTCAAATGGAAACGCCCAATTTTTTTTACTTTATCCTATGAAGCACCAAAACTAAGGGTGAGAAACCCAACCCCAACTTATATTAAAGGCTTTTGTTTAAAAAAAATTGATGGCTATGTAATAGCTTGCAAATGTCATTTTTAACAGAAAATTTAAAATAAGTTAAAACCGGTTGGACTTTGATATAAAACAATATTCATAAATTATGTTTAGAATTTTACGCAAAGTCTAAAAAATAAATAATATATATAGGGTGTTCCATTTAAAATAGGGAAGTTGACATTATTTTTCTTTATAATCGAAAGTGGTAGAACTGTCAAAATATTTTGGTTGTATGTCCTCCATTGACTTAATAATGTTACTAAATTTTCAAAACTTTTCAAAGCCTACTTTCCGAGAAATCGATCGCAGCAGTTCCCGGTGGGTCACCTTGTACATTATAATGGGCTATTCTGCTCTTGCAATACTATATTAAAAATTAAGATTACTTTTAGAAATAAAATAATAATATACTAATTATTATAAAATAATTATTAAAGGTTAAAAAAACTTACTTAAAAAAGGTTGCAATCCATAAATATAGCTTCAAGGGCTTTCGGTCGAAATTATTGTATAATAATCCAATCCTAAAATAGGTTCCTAACAAGGCTGCTAGACGTAACCTGATCCCTTGGACGCACCTCAGAAATGTGGAAAACTTTTTATTAAAAATTACTTATGATCTGACTAAAAATGTAAAGAAATTTTTATTAAAACTGACTGATGATCTGACTTTGACATAACTTTTGTAAAATAAACTGACTGGTAAAAGATTGACCTTTAGGTATCATACTCAGGTAAGAAAAAAAAACTTAATGAAAATGTTAATTAATTAATCATATATTATTTATAAGAAAACAATTATAAAAGGTTAAAAAAACTTACTTAGAAAAGGTTTCAACCCCTAAACATAAGTTTAAGCTTTCGGTTGAATTAATTTTATAATAATTTAATTATAAAATAAGTTCTTAAAGAGGCTGGCAGACATGAACTGTTCCCTTGAACGTGCCTCAAAAATATGGAAACATTTTTATTAAAAATTACTGAATTCAAATGTAATCAGTCATCAGTGATTTTTAATATAAAGTTTTTCATATTTTTAGTAAGAATAATATACAAGAAAAGCATTTTTGCTTGTGTAATGATAACGTCATAAAATATGGCTATATTTTCCATTGCTTATTTTTAGAAAAACAGGAGAATCATTTTCCATTTCTCTGACTCTTCATATTCTATGACTTATTTTTTATCTATTTCAAAAGGTTGAACTTTTTACACTTCTTTTTATTTTATGACGCTCTTAAAACTATTTTATCATTGTTTGTCTAACAAAATGTATAGGGAGCGGAACATGTCTTTTACACCCACTTTAAACTAAGGACTCATTATTTTCTCCAAGTATATCACCACCCTATAAACTAACGACTAAACTTGTCTGACACTCTTTAAACGCCTCTAATTTCGAACTTTTCAACAAATATAAATCGTATTATGAGCTGAAAGAATTTTTGAAGACAGACTCATTTACTAAATTCTTCGATGTAAACACGGCTCGAAAATAAGTTTTTGAGATAATAAGGTGGAGAGGAATAACGGGGACGACGCTCTATTTTTGGGTTTTGTGGAAACAAGGAATTTGTTTGCGTATTTTTAGGGTTCTGTGGTATGTCAAGTTATATTTTAAAATGTCAGCTTAATACTATATCTATAAAGAATATGTTTTGTCGTTAGCTAAATAATTATTTAGGTAATATGGGTATTGCAGATTTTTTTCTAGGATTAGGTGTTATACAAGGGAGAGCCAAATGTTGTATTTTGCACTAATTTTTGTTCACCCTGTGGAATAATTTACCGTTATAATTTTTTACCAGTGTATTAAATTTTAAAGCATAATATTTTTTCAACATTTCCTTTTTATTTATATCAGTATCGGCATTCCCAAAAAACACAACTTTAAAAGCAACAATGCAATTTAATTATAATGGTTGTAATTTTACACTATATTACGAACATATTGGGAAAACTTAAGATTTGGTTGGTCTTATTTTCGAAACTAATAAGGATAACTGTACTGAAGATACATTATTAGACTGGGCCAAAAAATCGACTTTTTTTTTTCAATTATATCGAAAATAATGTTTAGGGTGACAAAAAGAAAACATCGTGAAGATTTGAGCCCTTAATATTAATATTTAGAGGTCCCTCTCCTTTAATTTAGATTTTTTATTTGTATTTACATTTATGCGTCGAAGCTCCCTAACTATCAAAATTAAAAAGAAAATATGTGCACATATGTGTGTAGAGAATTAAATTGCCTACAAGAAAACGTCTTTTTATAAATTTTCGTCCGACGAGTCGTTTTCGAGTAATCAAGCATTAGATAATGATATATTTTTTAGATTAATTAATATATAGAAAAAGACAGCATAGATTCTTAAAGGGAATTTAATGCTCTACGAAAAAGGCCTTTTTACGTTTTAAATAAAAATCGTTCTTTAAAAAGTAATTCACAAGTTAATTTAAAGATTTTTTTTCGAATAACTTTTGAAAAAATGATTTTATGCAAAAACATTATTAAACCTTTTTGCAGAGCATTAAATCCCCTTTAGAAATCGATGTTGTTTTTTTCTATATATTTATTTTTTTGTTAGCTACAAAATTCCAAATTAAAAAGGTAAATCTAAGAATATATATATATGCAATATTTAAAGCTTAATTACTCGAAAACGTGTCGCCTGGCGAAAATTTTCAAAAATACATTTTTGTATATAATTTAATTGTCTAGAGATATATGTGCACATATTTCTCTTACTTCGATAGTTAGGGAGCTTTGACGAAAAAATAAAGTACAAAAATTAAAAAATCGAAATTAAATTAGAGGGACCCCAAAATATGCCCTTCATTTCCTCCAAATCTTCACGATATTTTCTTTTTGTCACCCTAGCAATATTTTTAATATAATTTTCAAAAAAAGGAAATGTCGATTTTTTGGCAAAGTCTAATATATTATACAGGGTGTTTATTTGAAGTTTTACGTTTTGTCGTACACGGTATATCTTAAAAGATAGCAAAAATCTGTTTACTGATTTGGAAACTGCGAAACCATCCTAAAAACCAGTATTTTTAGTTACCTTTTTCATCAAAAATAAAAATTTTAAGGAAAATGTAAAATTATAACTTGCCACCCGATACACAAATTTCATTCTCTTATTTAAAAATTTGTATTTTCTTTTAGAATAAAGATAATAATTTAAATAATTAAAGGACTGGTTAGAAAAATATAGGGCTTTAAAATCCAAAACACTGGAAAAAAATTTTGACGGTAACAGGGGGTAACACAGGGTGTTCGAAAATTTAACCAAAATACAACCTTTGGCTCACCCCTGTATACGACCTAATTCTATAAAACTTAATAATTTTTATATTAGGTAATTATCTTTATGAAAAGACCTACAACTGATCCTAAAGACAATTAAAATCAGTTAAAAGACCAAAAAGTTATTTAAAATTAAATTTGTCAAAAAAATTGTTTGTCCGTTTTTTTTGTCCAGGTGTGTATATTGTGATAAAACAAATTAAAACAATTATTTAATTAAATATAATTTTTATAATAAAGCTCATTTTGATGTAACTTTTTATTTATTAATAAACAATGCCTAAAAACACCAAATTGCTACAGCCATTACACCAACCGAAGGAATTAGCATTCGAGCATCGAAGAGATGGGACCTTGCGGATCCCCAAATTTAATTATACACCGTTCACTGATGTAATATTTATGTATTTATTTAAATGTGATGGTAATCCCCACCAATCTCCACTTTGAGGGGTGGTTTTGGAGCACCGCTAAGAGGAATTAGAGAACAACGTTGCCAGATTTCAGCTAATGATTATGTGTTTCTAATACAAAAATTTTAAAAAAGGCACTTGCTAAGCGACCGCCGGCGGTTTTGCTCAATTTTAAGAAGAAAACCGCTGTTCGGCGGTTTTTTATATCTGCGTATATGATAACCGCCGAAACTTGTAATTAATTTGTTATTACCGGCGGTTTTGAATTATTTTATTAATAAACGCCGCTGTCCGGCGGTTTTGCTTATAAAAACTATTAAAAACCGCCAAATAAAAGAGTAAAAGTTAACCTTACTTTAATAAATATTTATCTTATTGTTTAATATTCTTTTTAATATTGATGAAAATGAAACTGGTAGACACGTTCGACACCCATTAAGATTTTGTCGAAGAGCTTCATAAGGTAAAAAATATGTATGTACATTTTTAGAAAATTCAGAAGTCTTTAAGCGCCAAGAAAAAAACTAATCGTTTCATAGAACTAAAACTAAAGAATTGTCAATTAAAATATGCATGTATTGAAGGTGAAACAAAATTTAAGATTCTCAGGAAATAAAAAAAATGTTACAAGAATAATAATTCGTGAACACTTCTTTAGGCCTATTATCAAGGTTTAAAAAATGTATTTAAGTTCTCCCATAGCTAGAGGGGTACGAGTGTAAACCCGTAAGCGATAGGTCCCGAGTTCGATTCCGGATAGATAAATAACTTTTTTCTTTTTATATTTTTTGATAATTTATATTTAAGTTAATAATTTATGTTTAAGTTATATTTTAAGCAAAACCGCCGGACGGCGGCTATCTTTCGATAAAATAACTGTCAGTAATAACAAATAAATTATAATATTTGGCGGTTTTTATATACGTAGATATAAAAACCACCGGACGGCGGTTTCTTCTTTATAATTAAGCAAAACCGCCAGCGGTCGTTTAGCCAGTGCCTAAAAAAATACAACTTAATATAAACACATGTTTAATTAGTGCTTAATTGAGTAGACATGTACTTTATTATTATGGCAAATTACTATATTACAAAGAATTGTTCAGCTTACCTTTGTTCCCCATGTTAGAAATGAATTGTTAACTATTACCACCTAGTTATTTTGTGGTACTACATACGTACATCAAAACTTATTTAATGTAGATACTTCAAAAATTTTAAATAACTGTACAAATAATGTAAAATAGAAAATTTCTAAACACATATTAAACTGCAAGCACTCTTACACTATGCCATCCGGTCTTTTAATTTCCTTTTTTTTTATTAATTTTCCCTATCTTAAAACTGGCAACATCGCATCAAAAATGATCCTCGCAATTTCTAATGATTGCGAGGGAGGTGTGTCGAGTGTATAAAAGACTATTTTCTGGTTCGGTTGGCCGAAAACGATTTAATTCCAGGGGATTTTACATAATTTTTCTTTAAGTTCCTTGGTCTGCGGATGCCAGAATTTAAGTTTGAGATTAGTTACAAAAGTTCTAAATTTACATTAGCGCGACTAAATATTTTTTTAAGCTAAAAATATATAGTTTGCTTTTTAGGGAATAAAGTGGCTTCCTTAGTCCCTCGTATAAATGACTAAAGTGGCATTTTAGTCCCTGGGGAACTAAAGTAAAAAGTATTTTTGTTACACCATACATACCTTAGCAACCAAATATTTTGCACACTTTTCGAATTTAGTCCAAACTGTCTACAAACAGATATTATTTTGAGTTTTAGTTTTTAAAGTACCCTAACTGTTTGGATTTTTTTAATAATATGCTTTTGAAAAAAGTAATGCAGAAATGCAAAAAATAAGGTATAAAACCTCTGGACTAAAGTGTTTGTTCTATCCCTCCCTTCGGTCAGACTATAATTTTTTGAATTTCTAACCAGGTGTCAATTTATTAAAAACTGAAAAACTGTTTATAGAATGCTCTCTTTATTGCTTTAATATTTACTTAGATTTTACTATTTTTACAATTTGTAGAATTCATAACTAGGCATCAATTTACCAATAAATAAAAACCGTTTATAGAATGTTTTTGTTGAATGCTTTAATGCTTTCCTTTTTTTTAACCGATCATTTTTAAAAAACAAAACTTGAGGGTGTTAAATTAATAAGTAATTGATTTTAAATAAATACCATAATATAGAGAAATTTTAAAATTGCTGCTGGGCGCCATCTTAAAACAAAAATAAAGGATGAGGGGATTGGGTCTTGTGACATATATTTTTTATGCTTTTGCGGAGTAATTTTTAACCTTGGAATAAAAAGGCAATATCTTTACCTTCTACAAAGTGGTAATATATTATTTATGAATTTCCTCTAAACTTGATTTCGATGACCATATTGCCAGAACTATTAATATTAAATTTACCTAATGTGGTATTTTAATCGCGCTCTTTTTAAAAAAAATTTGAAATGGTGGTAATAAGTTATGTGTCCTGAAAACATAAGGTATATGACATGACATAATACATAAAATATGTTAATATTTTTGCAAGAAATTTAGAGAAATAATAACATGCGGGTTGCCTTATTCAAAATCAAGAAGTTAAAAGAGAATTATTGCACAGTAAAATAAGGCCAGCCAGTAATAATACCGGCCTTATTTTGACATCTGAGCTTGCACAGATGCAAAGTAGGATAAGGACTTCGTTAATAAGTATAGTGCCTGGCTTTTTTATGTCGGTTTTAGGTCGTGCCTTATTGTGCTCTTATTTTAACTTTGGATCTGTTCGTCTAACCGGAACGGCTGCCGACCACAAAATTAACAAGTTTTAGAAGTAAAAATACGTAAAACCTTGCTTTTTCAAATGTATTTCTGTATTTGTCTTAAACAAAACCCTACAACACAAAACAATAAAGAAAATCTACCAAAATTTTTCCCTTTTTTTAGGTAAATGGTATTGTCAACATGATTTGCAATAACTCTAAATTATGGGCACAAGCACTATTTAAATAGGGCCGGTATTAATAATACCCAAGCTTAATAAGCCAACTTGCAATAATTCTCTAATATTAACTGCGTACTACTTCCAGTTAAATCGGAAGTATTATAGTTAAACTTTATTATTTTTAATGGAACACCTTGTACATATTTTTTAAGATTTATATTCTACAAGTCATTTCTGACATAAGACCTTAAGTATATCCATAATTTATCTTTTTTGTTTAACAGTAAACAAACGGCTTTTGAAAAGGTTTATGCAACGACAAAATATCCATAAAACTGTTTATTGTACGGTTGTTTTGACATTTTAAGCGCCATTTTCTTTAAAACTAAAAAAAACACACAATGTCTTTACGTAAGTTGGAATAGTGTGGGAAACATTTTTATTAATAATTTTACGAAAAAAGCTTTTCTTCATGAAAACTTCGGCACATTGAAAAACTTAACATGCAACCATCAGATTGCAAATTGTGTCGGTCATCTACGACGTTTGGCCAAAAATATAAATATATTATATTATTATAATACAGGGTGATTCAAAAATCGATCACCAAACTTAAGGGGTAATTCTACTTGACAAAATAAGGGTAGAGCTTCATATATATTTTTTTCCAAATGTCATTCGTTTTCGAGTTACAAGCCGTCAAAGTTCAATTTTTATTTTGGTTTTTTCGCCATATTGCATTTATTTTTTAACCAATCCAGTTGATATGTGGTACACAAAACGAGCTTTTCAGATTCTAAAATTTTAAGACAAAAGTACCTTTTTAAGTACCGCCAGAGGGCACTTTACCTAAAACTTAAAATTTATTTACATCATAACTTTTTTATTTTGACATATATCGCAAAGCTGGGGGCGCCATTTTATAGACAATCAAGAACTTAAAAAATAAGGTACATTTTATTAAAGTCGATAAACCTCACCGTTTGGGCACCAATAGACATCAAAGTTTTCATTAATTTCAATCAAGTTACCTACATACATACAGTGTGTCTAGTAACTCAAAATATACCATTCTTAATTTTGAAAACTATACATTTTTACTGAAGGAAATAAAATCCTGGGTGGTAATTTCGTTGTCACCCGGTACATCCAGAAATGCCCAAAATATTGTAGTCGTATATCTTCTACCAGACTTACAATGCTGCCAAATTTTTAAACCCTACTTTGTGAGAAATCGATCGCAGCATTTTATCATGGTACACTGTGTATTGTTGTTCTACAGCGTGTCTTCAGAAATTATTACCAAATGGGAAACTTTTTAATTATTAACTTTGCGAAATAAAGTGCCTCTTCATAAAAAGTCCTGCTTGATGAAAAATATATTTCCATAAAAATAACTTCATGTTGAATCTACACGGTGGCTTAAAAAGACTTGTTTCCTAATTAATATACAGGGTATTTCCTATCCACGGTATGAAACTGCAAAAAAGATTTTTTATTTCATTTTATAAGAGAAAGTTTCTATAAATCTATGTCCGGAGTTGCTTTGTTTGTGAGATACAGACCGTTAATGTTTTTAAAAAGTTTTTTTTAAACCGATTGGGTTGAAATTTAGAACGTTTGTTTGATGTAATAAGGCGCTTTTAAAGCGCTTACTAAAATGACTTTTTGGGTCCAGAAGCGTCTCAGTGGGCACCACAACCAATATTATTGAAAGAAAAAATGTACGCGACTGGCATTTTATGTAGTTTTTATACTTTTTTCCTATGCAAGTAAAAATACAATATTTTAGTATTGTCCATTTTTTCCTATTCGGCTTCGTCTTTAAGATTATTTATAAAATACCTACTTAAAAAAAAACAACAACCTGTATCTTAGAAACGAAGCAATTTCGGACATATGTTTATAGGAATATTTCTTTATAAAATAACATAAGAAATCATCATTTAAATGTTTTGTACCGTAGTTAGGAGTTAGACCCTCTATTTTCATTTGAAAACAAGTGTTTTTGTTCATGAAGCTAGATGTTTTATGAGAAGGTATTTTTTTCGTAAAGTTAATAATTAAAAAGTTTTCCATTTGGAAGAACTTCCGAGGACACGCTGTATTAGTAAAACAACTTTCTAAAAAACTTTTACCTATTATAGGGTCCGTGACACCCCTTTTACAAATAAAACGTAAATACATTTTAATCTTTCCACAAAAACCTTTCTCCTAGTGTTTGCTTTTTGCGTTTTCAGATGTCGTTTCTTTTTTCACCGAAATAGAGTGTGGGCTTAAAAATACCCTGGACATAATTAATTTGACCCGTGGCAAAATGACAAACACAATACCGTCAAGTCGGACGGCAGCAGGGAAAAATAAACCGAAAGATAAAACAAAAAGTTAAAAATGAGCCTAATAAATTTCTGGTGTAAGTTAAAGTACCAGTAAATTAGGCTGACTCGTTGAATTCCGTCATTTTGTATACAGGGTTGTTTGCTGTACTTTCTGTATTATTTGTAACTTAAATATTAAATTTTTGTGGATAAAAAAAGGGTTGAATGACAAAAAATACCGTCCAGTCGAAAGGCAGTGGAGAAAAATAAACAGAAAGAAAAAAGAAAAAGTTAAAAATAATCCTAAATTTCTGGTGTACGTAAGTACTAGTAAATTAGACTGACTTGTAGGGTTTCGCCACTTGTATACAGAGTTGTTCCCTGTACTTCAGTGGCGCATTTACCAGAAGGCTGAGTAGGCTGAAGCCTAGGGCGGCGTTTTTAGGGGGCGGCAGACGTTTTTAGGGGCGGCAGATTTTGTACTTATAAATAATTTAGTGGATTTTGATTTTTCATTTTGTACGCAAACATGAAAATGAGGACCTTTTATTTGGTCTTCAATTTTTTTTTCAAGGAAAACGGATAAAAAATAGGGGCGGCGAAAATTAATAGCCTACGGGCGGCAAATTTGTAAATGCGCCTCTGCTGTACTTCCTGTATAATTCTTATTATAAAAATCAGAAATTTTCGTGTATAAAAAAAGGTTAAATGGCAAAGATAATACCGGCAAGTCAGACAGAAGTAGGAAAAAAACCGAAAGATAAAACAAAAAAGTTAAAAAGAAGCCTAATAAATTTCTGGTGTAAGTCAAAGTACCAGTAAGTTAGGCTGTCACTTATATACAGGATTGTTTTCTCTACTTTTCGTATATTTCGTAATATAAAAATTAGAAATTTTTGTGATCTAAAAAAAGATCAAATTACAAATACAATACCGTCAAGTCGGACGGCAGCAGGGAAAAATAAACCGACAGATAAAACAAAAAGTTAAAAACGAGCCTAATAAATTTTTGGTGTAAGTTAAAGTACCAGTAAATTAGACTGACTTGTTAAATTCAGTCAATTATATACCGGGTTGTTCCTTATATTTTTGGAATATTTTATATCGTAAAAATTGGAAATTTTTGTAGGATAAAACTGATCAAGGGACAAACACAATATTGTCAAGGCGGACGGTAGCAGGGGAAAATAAACCGAAAGATAAAACAAAAAAGTTAGGAAAATAGACTGAGTCGTTGGATTTCGTCATTCATATACAGGGTTGTTTCCTATCCCTTCGGTATATTTCGTATTTTAAAAATTAGAAGTTTTTGTAGAAGAAAATCGGTTAAAAGGCAAATACCATACGCTTCAGTCGGACGGCACCATGAAAAAATAAACCAAAAGACAATGCAAAAAAAAATAAAATGGGCTTAATAAATGGTGTAAGTTAAAGTACCAATAAATTATATTTATATTTTTCCGCCACTTTTTAAGGCTTGTGCCCTGTACTTTCTGTATATTTTGTAATATAAAAACTGGAAAAAAGGAAAAAAATGAAATAGGCCAAATAAATTTCTGGTGTAAGTTAAAGTACCAGTAAATTAGGCTGACTCGTTGCACGAAAAAAAAACAGCTCATTGATAATACTTTGCAGCAACAATAACTATCGATTTAGCGGACGTTCACATTATTGCAGATATCAACTATCAGTTGTTTTATAAATTTAAAGAAAATTGGCGCCGTGCCTTTCTTAAAATGCTGAGTATTGCGAAATGTGAAACGTAAAATTTAACAATTTTTCGATTGCCTGATAGCCATTCAGCTGGAATCTGGAATGGATATTACAATCCGCCGCGGTTGCGAATCTTAGAATCTTATATTAGACATATACAAGATAGATACTGCAAAATTGTAGCATTAATTAGCAGAAGGCATTATTATGGTTTATCACTTTGTACGGTTACATAAAGTTCTGCTACCAAAGTATTAAATACTACTACAAATTATTTGCTACAAAAACGAAGCGAATCTGTACTTTGTTCATAATTCAAAATATAAAAATAAGATATTCTTGCAGAATAAAAAAGGTTAAATGGCAAACACAATACTTTTAAATCGAAAAGCAGCAGAAAAAAATGAACCAAAAGATAAAACAACAAAGCTAAAAGTGAGCCTATTAAATTTCTGATGTTAGTTACAGTACCAGTAAATTGGGCTGACTCGTTGGATTCAGTCCTTTGTAATCAGAGTTGTTCCCTATATTTCTTACATGTTTTGTATTAAAAAATAAAATAAAAATGTGGAATAAAACTAGAAAAAATATACGGTGTCATTTTTTAAAAATATATTTAAAAATGGACTAAAAATTATATTTAAATTTTAATAATATTTAATTAAATGCTCAAATTAAAAACTTTAGTAAATAGGTCAATTTAACTGTTAAAATAAATTGCAGCAATAAATCTTACGCTGTACAATTTTAAATTTAATTGCATGCAAAAGTTGTGACCACAAAAATTAAAAAAAAAAAATATTAATAAATTTTGGTAACACGTTTAATCTTGTGATCAGTAAAATAGACACTAAATCCAAAATATTACCAAAAAATATTACCAGCAGTATAACCAAAACAGCATTTTTTAATTTAAAATAATATTTTGCTACCAAAAAAATGACATCTTTTAAAAGCCTTTGAAGATATTTTAAAAACATAATGCTTAAACCGGTTAACACAATTTTTAAACTTCTGCTAAATGAATAACATATTACTATGGTAAAATTAGGATTATGATTATATTTTTCAACTTTTTAAAATCTAAACCAGATTGAATCCAGTCGAATTCGATGGATTTTAGACAGTTAGTGATATAAATTAAGCGCCTCTTTCAAATGCTTTTAAACCTTCCTAGTGCACTATGACATTTGTTTGTCATATTTTGCTTGATGTTGTTACCATTTAATAAGAAATAAAGAAACGCAATAACAAAATTATGAAATAAAACGCATCAAGACAGCCGGTAAGGCAAATATCCTTGGCAGCGGTATTAATAACCTATAAAATTATTTGTGTTACGTCAAGCGGTCGTCTACCGATGATACATTAAACACGCAACTTGCAACGTGAAACATATAAGGTAAATACGGCGGTGTCACCAGATAAAACCCCCTTAAGACTACAGTACAAAGCACAGAAACCTGTAATTTGATTTCCAAGCACCCAAGATGGTCATGCAAAACTGTTATGTTTGGTGGATTTATGGTTGGTTCTGGTCGGTTAAATATATTTTTCTAAGTTCCTACATAAAGCAAATGAAAAACAAAAAGTTTAAACTATCCAGAACTAACAATGACCCCCAATGTGACAGTTTTGCATGACAGTCTATAGCGCTTCAAACCAATCAAAATACACGTGCTTGTGTTTTTTAATGTAGTCAGTCTAAAACCCGTCGAATTCAACGGTGTTCAAGTTTAAGTTAAAAACAAAAAGGCTTTTAAATGTTGTCTTATTTACCATAAATATCAATAATATTATATAATTTTGGTTTATCGATATATCGAGAAGTTAAATATCAATATTTGAGTTACGCTTTATCGATATTTAAAAATATTCGATATGTCGTTGCCATCCCTATCGGTACTGCGTTTAACCTATGGATGGTGGAGGAGAGGATAACCATGTGAATGTTTTAAAAAGTGTCCGTCGAAAGAAGCAACTTAAGGTGGCGCCACAGTAGCTAGAGGAGATTGTTTAACCAATGAGCATGAATTATTAGAGTGAGATACAAAATGAAAAAGGACAGATAGATACAAAATAAAAAAGGAAAGAAATACCAAAATCCCTCCACTGGCTACGGTGGCGCCATCCCAATTTGCTACATTCCGATGGCCACTTTTTCAACTTGTCTCGCCATAAAAGATGGTTATCCTCCCCTCCACCATCCATAGTTTAACCTAATATTTTCCGCGGTATAGGCAACACACGTTGCATTTTAAAATTGACGTTTAAAATATCAAAAAGTAGTGAATTGACTAACCAGAGGATCATTAAAAAAAAGACCATGTAAATTGATACAGCAGAAGTCTCTATTGAAGTGTCTGAAAATTATGGTTTTGCTTTTTAAATATATAAATATATTTAGCCCTTTAACACAGGCGATGCGGGTTCCAATCCTCACCCGTTAGGTGGTAGTTGAAACAACGTCCATGGTGGGATAGATAAACTTCTTAAAACTGGGTAGGTAATCATGTACTTAAACACTAAGCTCTCGTAGGCTGTCTAATAATAAATGTGCGAAATTTATTGCTATTTCCTGTAATATTTATATTGTTAACTCACCCTATAGTCTTAACATAGCACTTTTTTTAACACATTTATTTTGTAATATATTCGCTAAACAATCAAAAACACAGGTTTATAAATTTGCTTGTTTTCCACATATTTTAGAGTTTTTCCGACGTTTTTACATGGTTTTAAACTGAATTTAAAAAATATTATTAATATTTTTTTGCTGGTTCCTTTTTAATTGGTAAAAAAAAAATATGGACTAAATATTTTTAAATATATTATGTATCTTTAAATAACTATTGCTATAGAGATACTAAACAAAGATACACACAAAAAATTCTCATAATTTGATGTTATCATTATGATAGGGGAGGTAAAATTACCGGTAATTTAAAAATTGGTATTAATACGGTAACATTGGTAATTTATATAAAAACGGCTTTTTAGGTAATACAAGTTTTTCTTATTTGAACACTGTTAAAACATTACGAAAAATAACAAGAAGGTGTTTATAAACTAGTTACAGTCAGAATGGACTAAATAATAGAGTGGATCATGGTTAATCATCCTCATCATCATCCTCAATCTCGTCATCTGATTTTTCTTTTTTTTCCTCAATGACTTTTAATATTCTACATTGAACTTCTTCATTTACTAAGTTATAATTATGGGTAACATAAGTTAGTTTACAGGTCTCTTCAACTGTAAGTCTCGTTCTTCTTTGCCAATAAATAAATCCATAAGTACTAAAGGTTCTTTTGGTTGCGGTTGTTGACGATGGTCAATATTACTGATTTTGCGGTAAAACTACTTAATATTACCAAAATTACTGGTAACCCAATCTCGGTAATATTGTCCTTTACATCACTAACTATATTATTAATAATTTAAAAAGTATTATTGTAATATTTATCGTCATTATATGATAAAAAAACTGTTTTAAAATAAGTTTTGTAACATACGCACAAAAAACAATGATAAGGGTGAGAAAAAGATTTAATTTGAAATTGAACTTTTGTGCTAACCTATAGATAAAATGCTTTGACCAGTTAAGGTTGCTTTAGGGATGCGACATCAAAGTCAAACATCGATGGTGACATCGAAAGCTGACGATCGATAGTCGATAGCAACAAACGAAGTTCTTTAATTATTTTTTTTAATATAGATATGTTAACCTAAGAAAATTATTTTTTATTTATTAAATATTTAAGCTACCACACATTTGTCGAACGTTAAGGTGTCACAGAGAAACCTAAAATATATAGACAAGATGACAAACTTGGCAAAATTTTGAATTTTTGCGACAGTTTGGGATACTTTAATTTTATTTTACTTTCAAAAATGGTATACTTTCTAACTAGTGTTATATTATTCAATTACTTAAAGTATTTTTTTCCATCTCCTTATTTTAACTTTGTTTTCCATTGTTTCTTGCAACAAGAACATATAACTATGCATTATTTTCAAGATAACCAAACAAGAATAAAAAGGTGAAAAGGAGTAAAACTTTACAAGGTCCCCTAACAAGAAGATATAATTATGCCTTTTTTATCGAGGTGACCAAACAAGAATAAAAAGGGTAAAACGGTAAAATTTGTATGTATATATGTCCCCATACAAAAAGACATCAAACAAGTAGAGCACGAATCGTCAACCTGTTAAAATAAACTTTACTCTCGGCAAAGAAAATTGGCTTGAATAATAAAAATTAAAGTTATAAGGTAACTAATTAGTCATATCATTCTTCTAAAATTTCTACCTATGGAAAAAAGGCATTAGTGAACACATAGTGCCACTTTTTCGCACGCGACTGCAGTCAAATGCAGAAAAGGCACTTTCCGCTAATGTAAGTAACGCTATTTTTCTAATTTAAAATTTTTGTACCTTTCCGCACTAATGCGGAAAAGTTATACGTTTAGAACTAAATTGCGTGCAGAAAAGTAAACTTTTTCGCATGCGTGTGGAAAAAATAACTTTCCTTTCGTGCCTCAAAAACAAAAGTCATAAAAGTAACACTTTTAAATTTTAAAAATGTTGAAAATGTCAACATTTCATACAGTTGATTGTAAATAAAATACAGGATTCCCTATAATAGGCTACCCATTTTAATAGTCCGGTGATGGCTTAGCATGTGAGGCGTTAAGTCGTTGAGCGCACAACGGACGTGAGGTGGGTTCGCATCCTGCTGAGGCCAAATACTTATTTGGTGGTTAAGTTGGTCGGAAATTTAGTGGTTAGCTTAACACCAGACGGACAACACACTTTGCCGTATTTTGCGCAACCGTAGACATGAGGACCCCACTCAGTTGGTAGGTTCAGTAGTGCCCCCTGGGTGGGGACGAGGTCTTAAGTTGTCGCTCATAGGACCGTGGTTCGGAACCCACGTTAAGCTGTAGGTCCGGTCTGGCTGACATCACCCAGACGTAAAAAGACTGGGCGCACAATAAGTCGAGCGGCTTCAGTGCATGGGTTATCCCGGCCCTATTCGAATCTAATCTACCGATTTTAATATTTGAATTAATTTTTTTGTTTTAGCTTTTTTTTGTGGGACATTTAAAAGCCAAAGTGCTTGCAAGTTATTCAGGTACAATCAAGGAATTTAAATTTAAAATTTTTAAAGAAGTTGAAGAAATAAACGAAGGTTTGCTACGACGTGTAATGAAGAACTTTTTATCTAATATTAAAAAATGTATTGAAGTCATGTTAAAGACGTGATTTTTAACAGTTAGAAATAAATTAGCCAAATATTTATAAGTTCTTATAAATTCCAAAGAGTTAGCTTTAATTTACTATAAGAAAATTTTGTTTGGTAAACATTAAAAAAAAATATTCAAATAATAAAGTGTGTAGCCTACTAAAGGGAACCCTGTATATTACTTACTAAAATTTAACCCTATATGATTGTTTAAAACAAATGTTTAACTGTATCTAAGGCAAGAGTATCTGAATAACTTAGCCTAATATATATTACAAAATGTATGATTAATTCTCCAAACAATTTAAAACACTTATTCAAAATTGATTAGGCGTAAAACGATAACACATTTCTTTTAAATTTGCCGCTTAAAAACACAGATTATCATTAATGTCCTTAATATTCATATTTGTTTATAATAAATTTTCAATAACCTTTCAACTACAGGGTGTTCCACTTGACATTGCTGTGTCAACAGATAAACATAATGTCTTAAGAGTGTTTATCAAAAGAAGAAGTGTTTACATAAAATAAGATACTGTGATACGTGTAACAGTTTTAATGGTTTTTAAGAATTATGAGATATAAAGTCATCGTTCAACAATTTAGTTTTAGTTGTTGAACCATGATAAAGTGTTATTATTTGAAGAGGGCGACAAATAAATTTACCAAAATGGTTTTAAAAACTATTTTAGTAATTTATTAGGGTGATAAAAACAATACTAATTATTAAATTGTTTATTTTAGAAACAAACAATTTAAGTAAAAAGTATAAAATTTTGTCTAAAGAAAAAAATTATTGGGAAGTATGCATGGTTGAAAAAATATAATTTTGTAATGCCACCGCCAGACATTGGGCTAACTACGACAAACTTTGGCAAACACCATTTGTGTGGACGGGTAGTTCGTCTACATTCGTCTTGTTTGGCCCAACTTTTCTGAAGTCCGGTTGCTTGCAAATAGTTTGCCAAATGTTTCGACAAATAGTTTGGCCACAACTTCGTCCAATTTGCGGCGACCGGCGGCAGCAAAAAAGTAAGCACATTAATACAATTTCTTTTATTTGTAAAAGCAAACTCTAATGGGGATGCATGTTAATTTTAAAAAAATTACTGTTTGTGTGTTTTCGTATATATTATAATATTATAAGAGAGAAAATTTTGGCGGCAAAATATTTCGATTGTATGAAAGGTTGTTGCCTTGGCAATTTCGTGAATAACATTTTCAATAATAACACGAGCCAAAGGCAGAGTGGTATTAAATAAATGGCATGAACGAAATTACCAAAAACCAACAAACTTGAATAAAACAAGAGAAATATTTTGCCTTAAAACTTTTTTGAATGATATTCGACAAGACTATTTCACGAGAAAAACAAGCCAAAGTTCAAACTTTAATTAAAACTGATGAATTATAACATGCTATTATAATAACAAGGTGGGATTTTATTTTATTACATTTTATATTAACTGTACAGTTATTATAATTAACAATAGTTTGTCCATTCTTTCCAATCAAAGCCTGGTTTTGGGTTTGGTTAACCTGCAGCGATTAAGACTTGGAACTCTATTACGGAAGTAGATTTCTCAAGCTTATAATTTCGCTTCTTCTAAGAAAACTGCTTCCAAATGGATTTTTTTATTTTTGTGTATTAGGCAGAATATTTTTACATACTGCTCTTTTAATTTCTGACTCACACTGGCTTCCAAATCTTGCATTTTGATTTACACGATTCATATTTTATTTTTAAAAATAGGTGACACTTACTTACCTCTTTTACTTTAACCTAACTAAGTTTTGTCGCTGAAATACCATCATGTTGGTTTTATCAAGGTAGGAGCAGGTAGGAGTTTTGCCAGTAGAAAACAGGAGGTTGCTATGACATTTTGCCAGTATAAAACACTCTAGTGAAATAGTCAAATAAACGGTTTAGTTACCATCGTCTAATAATTTATAAATGGCTTCGTGAACATAATGATTGTACAGAGGAGCTAAAATGGGTAGTTAAGGAAAAAAAATCTAGTAATTAAGTGGGGTTGGGTTTTCAGGTGTAAATAATTTCAAAATGTTACCATTATACAAAATATCATTATTTAATAATAAACAAAAACAAGAAAGGGTTTTCTACATCTTTCTTGTCAGTTTTAATTTTAGTAAGGAGGTCCCTTTGGAGTTGAGTAGGCCTTTGGGCTTAGTAGTGAAATACTAAAAATAAATAAGGTAAAGAATGAAGATAAAGCCCCTTTTTTGCTTTCAAAATATTTTGGGGTGGTCTGTATATGAAAATGATAAAATAAAGTTGTTTTTATCAAATAAGGATTTTTTTTACTTTTTTGTTCCAGGGTTCCTGCTAGCTACGCTACTGCTCTAAGGTAAGTTTGGTCGGATCATCAGATTTGAGTCTGTGGTAGCACTTATGTAGCACCTTTTGGAGAAGCCCTATTAAATTTTTTGGAGAGTGTGGTTTGGCGTACGCGAGACTTACGGAATTAAAAAACAAAAAACAGATTGTCTATCTACTGAATTAGTTAATAAAACGCAATATCGCTGTATTTGTTGAAAATTAAGATAAACCTAGTAATAAATATGTCAGAAATAATTGTTAAAATATGGCTCATTAGGAGGTTTTATTGTTTTAACTGTTATTGATTATGTTTAATAAAAATACATCGCATGTTACTATTCTGACATTATCTGGCAAAGTAATTGAGATAGCGACATATATTAAGACTGGAGTAGATACAGAGTTATCGTTCTTTTTAATTGACAGATGGTTCATTAGGTTTTATTTGTGGTGAAATGGTTGTGTTGAAACAGCGGATGTTACAGATGGATATACAGGGTGTTACAGAATAGTGTTAAAAAAATTAAGGGCTGCAACATCAAAAAATATTAATAAAGTTTTATACAGGCTGTTTTTAACTGCGGTAAGAAAATTTAAGGGCGTATTCCTGAGCTACTATTCTAAAAAAGTTTATATAAACATGGGTTCTCAAATTTTTCGTTCTCAATATACAGGGTGTTACACTTTTTAAAAAAACCTAAAAATTTCTAAAAAACTTTTTTAAGTAAAATTTGTTAGACTAGATATAAACGTATAAGAGAAAAAAATGCCCCAATGTTACTTGCATGGTCCAGGACTATGCCATTTAGCGGATTTCTTTATTTCAGAAAAACTAAGCGGGTTCTTAAAAATATGAAGAAACAAAATAGTTGTATTTTTAGGTGTTTCATCCGGAAGAAATATAAAAGTTGCAAAAAGTCAGTGACATACATTTTTTTGTCAATAATATTAGCTAAGATGTGGCCCACGCCACCACCGGTCTTACAATTTTAAATTAGTTTTGGGCAAATTTAACTTCCTGTTTTAACAAACACCAAAGCCAAATTTTAATAGAATCAGATAAGGCATATTGAAGATATTTAAAATTTTGATTTTCTTTTAAATTTAAAGTTTAACACCCTGGATCTTAGAAACAAGGCATTTTCGGACCTATGTATATATGAATTTTTTTTTCATAAAATTAGTTTTGGAATATACCTTAAGATTTTCTTACCGCCATTATAAAACACCCGTTTAAACATGGGTCCACAATTGTTTCGTTCTTAAGATACACGGTGTTAAACTTTGAAAAAACTGAAAAATTTTAAAACACTTATTTAGGAGTGCGTACGTCGGGGGTTTTTAGCATAAATAAACATTTTTATGAAATAAAAAAATCAATAGACAAAGTCTCTATTTCAGTTTTAACAAGTCATTACTGACAAGCTAATTTTTTGTGAATAGCTTCGTTTTGACGAGGCGCCCAACTTTTTCTTTTAAACAATTTTCGTTGATGGTAGCTTACATGGGTAGCAGGCATTAAATGTGTCGATTAAACAAATAAAAGAAAAATACTATTAACAGGGATTTTCTCTGTTAATTTTTAAGATATTTATCCAAATTAACTAAAAAATATTTGTTCCACAAAATGTGAAGTTTCATCAAAGAGTCCCCTACCACCAACATGTATGGTTAACGATGTCATAAAAATAACTACTAACCAGCTGATTTTTTTCTGTTTATTAAATAATATTTATATAATTTAACACCCATATTGGCTTACAAATTGCAAGATACATCATCCTGGTTTTTTGATATTCATTAAATCAACAAATCTCTGCTACCCGTGTATGCTACCACTAACAAAAATTGTTGTAAGGAAAAAAGTTGTTCGTCTTGTCAAACTGAAGCCACTCACGAAAAATAAGCTTGTTAGTTATGACTTGTAAAAATGATTCAGGAATCCCTAACTAACAGATTTTAAACCTTGAGATAATTAATAAAATTGGGTAAAAATATAACACAATAAAACAAATTTTTAAAACGTTATCTACATTTAATTCAAAATCCTAAAATACACTTATTGATCTCTAATACACAAGGTTTCCTTTTTAGAATCTATAAACTATGCTAACAATTTCCCACGTTTACAAACATTTTACTCTGGAAATAGAACATCTAATGAAAACTTGGCCAATACATTATTTTGAACTTGTAAATGTAATTGAGACCAAACTGTTTCAAATCCATGTTTTACTTCATTAAATATGGTATTAGAATTTTCGTTTATTGTTTTATGAATTTCCTCAGAGATTTGCTTATTTGAGGGGAAGAGGTCTCCGAAAACAAAATGTATTCCTTCTGATTGCATGTCCATAGTATACTTGGTAAGCCTTACATATGTTTTTCCGTTTTTCTCGTATAGCTCGCACCAAGCTTAATGATGGTTTCTTAAGTTGGCTGAAACACATAAGTATGATAATTATTTCTTTTTGTTATTAAGGTTAAAACGTATCTATAACAAGTCGAAACAGTTATTTTCCTTGCAAATGCGTAAAGGATACTTTTCCGCATGCAAAAGCAGTTTGATGAATGACTCGACGCGAGGTTCAGATAAGCTTAAAAGCCGAGTCCCACTTAGGGTTGTTCACCCGTGACGCATGAGTCGACACCCATCAGCTGAATGTCCATGTACATTTGATTTAGAATCACAACTTTGGGTAGTACCAACGGTTAATTTATGTAAAGAATTTTGTCAAAAGGCGTCACCCATAGGGGAAGACTAATCTTTTGTTTCTAAAAACAGTCCTTTTTTGGCGGGTGGAAACTCAAGAATTTTTGAACGTCTTACCCATGGCCCGCACGTGTGAATCGTCCGAAGTCAAGGACTTATTATATAGTGAGTCCCACCCATGGGTAAAACCCCTGCGTGTGAATCGCCTATAAGTGAGAGAAACATACTTTGCGCAAGTGTAGAAACAAAATATATTTTTTATTTGATTGTCTCAAAAAAATTAAATATGTCTTATTATATATATGTCGTATTTTAATATTTCTCAACGTCAAAAAGTATTTGTCAAACGATAAAACATTGTTTGTGCTATTACGATAAAAGCTTAGCATATTCTCGGCATCGATGCCCCCCTTACAAAAACTATATTTTTTTTTATAGATAATCCTCCGAAAAAAGTGAAACCGGTTTCGGTTAAAACCGGTTAACAGAATATTCCAAAACCGGTTTTCAAAACCTAAAAATCGAAAACTGAAAACGGTTTTTACAACCGAAAAACCGAATCTGTCAACATGGGATTGCTAAATAACCGCGAAAATAGTGCTACCACCTATCAATGATAGCAATTTTAATCGCAAAAATCCCGATTCTTATTAAAACGTTTTTAAATAGTGTGTATATTTTCGAACTGCAAGTAAACAATTTAGCCTTTAAGCTCTCAACTGTATTTTAGTTTGCGACTTCTTTTTGATATACATCACAGTCATAAATAAAAACAAATACGGAGTTTTATAATATATAATTTGTTTGGTACTTCCCATTTTCTTTTTCTTTCTTTACGTTAAAACAAACATATTTGCTTGCTAATAAACCAACGAAGTTTTATTTTAATTATTAACAGTCGGTTTATTCCAAACTTAACAACTATTTAGATATAGCAGAAATCATAAAAACATATTCCGAAAGCTTTTATTCTCAGTACCTATATCAGATTTTACATTTTTATTTTAATTAAACCGCAATTAACCAAAACCGACTTAACGATATTCGACGAATCGGTTTTCGGTTTTGGTCAAAACCGAGTTCGAACAATTAATCGATATTTGGATACCGTTTAACACAGAAACCTCTTTGGGATATTAGCCAAAACCACGATTAACCAAAAACCGAATATCCGAAAACCCGATTTTCGGTTTACCAGTATTTAAAAACCGGTTTTTGTAAACCGAAATCCGCTATTCGGAATCAGTTTTAAAAATCAAAAACCGGTATTAAAGAATCGGCTAACCGGTTTTTGGGTTTTAGCCAAAACCGCGGTTAACCAAAAACGGTTTCGGTTGCCCTACTTTAGAAGCATTTTTGGATCTTTACGATCTCGCGCAATATCTTTTTTATCTTTTTTTTTTGACATCCCACGAAGGCATACCTGACCAAATACCAGATTTGGAAAGCCATTAATCCAAAATTAATAAAATGAGATGTTCCTAATGTGGTATTTTCTTACAGCTTTTTTAAGATCTTTTTATGGTAATATAATATACGGGGTACCTCATTAAAAAAAAATTACCACACTCTGTATATCATCACCAGATTCACCGTTAAAAAGATCTTTTAAAGGGCTTTAAGAAAACACCACATTAGAAACATCTTACTTTATTAGTTTTGGATATATGGCCAACCAAATTAGGTATTTAAGCAATTTTTTAAGTATCGCCATTTTGTATTAGGTAAAGGTATTGACTTTATATTTTAGGGTTATAAAGTACTTATTAGGAGCTTTAAAATGACGTGCCAGAAGACCCCCTATTTTATTTTTTTCCAAGATAACGTCCAGCAGCCATCTTAAAATTTTCATCTGTTAATTTTACTCTAAAATATAGTATTTATGCATCAATTTCATATCCCAAAGATTACATTCTTTTAATCAATCCGTAAAAAAAAGACAGGAGATTGAAGATACGCACTGTACACCACACCTGACAGGTACTTGTGCTCATCGAAAACGCCGGTAAATTTATTTTTTAAACCGTACTATGAATGAACTAAGTCCTGGAGAAATTTTAAGCTAACAGCGCCAAGTTTTTTTTATTATTATTTTTAAAAACTTTCAACTTTGAGTTTGATGGTGTGCGGGGCTGATGCTTGCCAGGTGATGATTGTCGTACTTAGCATGCTATTACTCGTCACGATACAAATTTCTAGCCTTAGAGACCTAATATTACTCAAGGGGTTTACTAGCTCTCCTACTAACAGATCAGTAATATTTTTTTTATGGGTGTACCCAATTTCAAAATACTAACTTACTCAGGGTAATATTACATTTTCCTTTTCCAGTAATAGGAAACACGAGAATTTGTCCATTAAGCTCGTAATTAGCTTCTAAACGAGCATTAGGTGTAAGAGCCATAAAATTCCAGTAACACTCGTCCTTACTTAGCTTAAATCTAAAAATATTATTAAATTTCATTATTCGTATATTGTTAGGGAAAGTAACCATATATGGAATACCTAGTATACCTAAGGCAAGGCGTGCACTGAAGTAACAAGCTAGTTACATGACAGCAAGGTGGTGAGCTAGTGGCAGCTACAACCTCCAAAGCTCTCAAAAATTAAATATTTTGGAAACTAGCCACACTTGCCAAACACCATTCCACCACCTTTTTACTTGTGTGTCTTGTGCGTCTTGTATCTTTTTTACGCAACTTTTAAATATTGCTTCTGACATTGACTCACCACCTGGCCACCACATCACTTGCTCACCATTTCAGTGCGCGCTTGCCTAATATGGAATATCGACATTTTTCTTAAACGGAAACTTATACACGCAATTAGAGGGTTTTGTCTCTTTTTTTAATGCCATTCGCAAGTAGAAGTGGTCAAATGCCAGTAGAGCAAGGCCTTTTGCTGTAGCAACGTTTTGTTCTATCGCTTTCTCATAACTTTTTAAGGTATTTTAAAAAATATTGTGAACACCCTGTATAGGGGGTATTTGGGTTAAAATAATTTTAATATTTATTTAATTATTTCGGCATTAAAGAAATCACAAAAATTAAAACAAATAACCGAAAATATAGTGCAAGGTTTTTGTCACCAAACAATAACAGAGTCTAGGTATTATTATTTTATTTAGGGTCAACAACGTGCTAATTCACCAAAATACTAAGTTCAACTTGGTATATATACAGAAATTGTCGTAAAAAGAGGAGAGAAAAATTAGAAAAAATATTAGATAAGAAGTAGATAGTAAAAGGGTAGTGAAGTATAAAGTTAAAGTTTTAGTTAAGCTTTCGTACGGGCTACCCCTAGTGGGGGGTATGCCCGTACTAAATTTAGTTAGTCTAATGGTTTCTGTAGTCTTATAGTGAACGAAAAGATAGTTTTATTGTCCACCGGTCTCATGGCCCCAAAAGATAGTTCCATATGGTAGATTTGCCCCAGTGACGTAAAGTAGCCCTAATGTAATTTCAAAAATATACGTCACATATGGTGGAGGCGCCGGGTATTTTTCGTACACAAAGTGCACGAAATACTGTTTTTATAACTTTAAAAGGAAGCTCAGATGTTCTGTTGTAGGCATTAATGGTATTTGATTGTATTAATTTCTTAAATATGAAAATATAAAAGTTAGTTTAAAGTCGTCGAAAAATTCTAATATAGACAGATCATAGTAACCAATTAGGGACTATTTCATAATTGGGTTTCTTGATCAGTGAAGCGGCCTGCCCAAAAAAAAGGCACAATTGGAAAAATATTTTTGTGTTGACCAGCTTCATGATAAACGCCCTTATATTAGGAATTTTTTAGGGGATGTTTAAAACACAAAAGAAAAATCCCTACAAAAATCCGTTTTGTTTGTTTTAATTGAATAATTTATTTAATAGAACAAATTTAAAAGTAAACAAACAAATGGACAAGATTTTGTTAATTTGTTTTTTAAATGAAAATCTATAAGTTTTAAAAATAAAATTTATTCTTACTTGTCGTTGTATACTTCAGTTGTACAAAGTCCATAAGTTAACAGGTTGGTATATTTCTGAGTCAAAGAGACGGAATTACCTGGTTCTCCCATAATTTCCAATTTTGGAATCTCAAACGGTTCCAGTTTTGGAATATCGAGTTCCGGAGCACCTAAAAGGAATAATAAATGCGTAAAGCTTACAACCCCTAATATCTTGTCAAATAATGTAAAACTCGCAAAGAATGTAGGGGAAACTAGCCTAAAATGGCATATTCACGTAAAATGACACACTTTATAATTTTTGAATTTCCCGCCTTAGCACCGACCTCTTAAACGTGTTGGAGCATGTAATATAATCGCTGCACTTAGTGTCGAAACTACCGTACAGGTGCATGTCCCTGACTTTTTTGAACAACTATTCAATTTCAATTTTTAATTCATTAACCGCAAAATAATTCTTCTCGATTTAGAAGTTGTGTATTTTTGCGAAGTTACACATTTTGTTATTTTTTTATATATATAAATATAATTACTAAGGGTTTATTTATACTTTTAAAATTTAAGGATGTTTGCTAAATTGTCGTTTTTGGGTAAAATGACATACATGTAATAAGTATAAAATGACATACGTATTCGTTAACGTAAAAACTTTTTTCTTGATGCTGAATGCGCTTAGTCTTCCCTAGAACGAAGACATTTTTCGTGAACTTTGTTGTTATATTAAAAAAAAACAGTCAAAAACAACTTTATTTTTTACACACCTTATCATATTATAAATGTTAAATGTTTAAAAAAAGAGTTTTAAATTTATTTAATGCATGTATGTACATATATGTTTATACTTAATAAAATCCTTTAAATCGTTTGTTGAAGGTATATGCCATTTTAGCCTAAACTAATGTGTAATTTTATCCGACACCATGCCTAAAATGAGATACTTTGAGACATTATGAAAAATAGTCGGTTTATTTTTGTATGCTGGATTAGGTGATCCTTGGTTTAAGTCATGACTAAGAATTAGTTATAAAGGCACTTTACAATTAGTTATGATCAATCGCATCATTATTTTTTGAAAGATAGGCAAACATTTATAAGGTATGTAATTTTGGGCCATTTTTCCCTACAGGGAAGCGCATCACATCCTAGGTCTCTAGTTAAAGAGCGGTACCTTTTAAAAATATTTGGCATATGTGGTGTGCTAGAAGAATAATTTAAAATAATAGAAAATTATACATACATATCCCAAGCAAAGATCCATATTAAACTAATGTTTTTTTAACACCCTGTGTATTTATTTATTTTTGGATTATAGAAATAAAAATAAGGGAACTCTTATTAGCGATCCCTATACCAAAATAAAAGGTATTAAGGATATTTAGGATTTTTAAACAAATCATAGGAAAAACAAAATTTTAACATATCCTACCTTACTAACGCTTGACTTTGTATATTGTTTCTTTACTAGAATATTAATTATTGTGACATCACCTAAATTAAAATTTTTGCTAGAAATTATACAGGGTGTTTAGAAACTATAATTTAATATTAGCTAATTCGAAGTGTACATGACTTGCTAATTTTAAATGGAACATTTTGTGTATTATTTTATTTTTAGGTTTAAAAACAAAATTTGTTTGATCAGTTATTTAAGAAAGTCCTTTGCCAAAAATGTCACGTTTTTAAAATTTTTAAATAATTTATAACAAAAACTGAAACCTATTTTTGTATATAGGGCAACTTTTTTATGAAATACACAGTATATTTTATAAAATCCTAAAATTAATTTTTACTTCTTTACAAAATGTAACAGAAATATTAAAAAAACTAAACCAACTACAAAAGCTAAATAAGTCACTAAAATTTAACTAATAAATAAAAAATAAATAAAAAATAAAGTCGAGTAATAATATAATATGGTTTTAAAGTAAACAAATCTTTTGTGCATTTAGTTATAAACATTTAGTACTTTAGTAAAATTACATTGCATAACTTTATTTTTCTTTTTTTTCATTAATTTTAAATTTGAAGTACGTTTTCTTTATAAAAAGGGTTTAATTAATATATATATATATATATATATATATATATATATATATATATATATATATATATATATACATATATTCATTTTAATATTTTATCATTTTATGAAAATCATTACTTTAATTAGGGTATGGTTCGGAGCACGGCAACAGGCTGCCAACCACCGACGCAAGCGCCAAATTTTTAAACTTGTTTCACTTTCGTCTTGGGGAGTAACAAGTAGCATTACAGGTAGTGTGAATGACTTTGGCGCTTGCGTCTACGGTTAGCAGCCCGCCGCCGTGCTCAGAACCGTACCTTAAGTAGTAGTGTGCCGCTGTCGGTGGTGCCACTTTTTTGACTTTTACTTTCACTCACACACAAAAAGTTAAGTTTCTGCCCTGGACCAAAAGTAAAACAAAGTTAAAGTTATCGTAGTAACCGTCGCAGAGCCGATAAGCGGCGGACCTTCGTTATTTTGTAAAGCTAAACATTTTTTTAGTATATGCCCTCAACGTATCCAAATGCAATGGTAGACTATGAAGTTTGACTTAGTGTGGCTTTCGCAGGTACCAGGTACAAAAGGTTATTGAACTGAATCTTTAATTTTATCATTTTGTAAAATCTGAATTTTAGACTATTAAAAGATACTTTCTAAGTCGCCAGAGTGTTTTGACAGTTCCAACCCTATGGCAGACAAACACTTTTGGGTGGCCTAATAGTCCGAGGAAGTTCAATATTTCTGTTATTTAACATGATATGACAAAATGTCTTATATATAAGAGTTGTAGGATTTTCAAATAAGCATGTTCTTAAAATATTTTAATATATACAGGGTGTACCAAAAACCACTGCCGCCGTGTTCGGTCTCATACCTTAAATGGAGAACTAAGCAAAAAAAATATATACAAACCAATTATTACTTACCATCTTTAAGTTGTTTAAGGGCGTTACTTATTGAAGCTTCTATACAATGGGTGTTTGATTTACTGCAAAGTTTAATTCCAGGAGCTAAAAACAAATTTCAATTGTCGGCTACCTTTCGATTAAAAAAAAATAACGGCATTAATAGCGTTAATATACTGGTGACAACGAAATACTATCCAGCAATTTATTTTCTTCAGTGCAACCGTATAGTTTTCAAATTTAGGAACGTTATATTATATCACCGGATGCCAATTTAAGATATAATAGCATCTGGTAGTTACTTTCGGTTTAACCGGAAGTGATATAAACTTTGACATTTTAAATGAAACACCCTGTATATTTTTAGGATTTGAATTCTACAAGTTATTTTTGATGTAAAACCTTTTTCATATCCATAACCTGACTTTTTTGGTTTTGAAGAAAATGGCGTTTGAAAATGTCCAAAGGACAGCACAATATGCGGTTTTATGGAAAAACAAATGAAAATAATAAAAATTTAAAATGCCAAAAAGTTCTTTTAAAGACTTTGCCTTTAGAGACCATTATAAAATTACCTTCTGTTCAACCGGAAGTGCTGTAAAATGTGAACTTAAGTATGATAACCCTGGTAATTTTAATAGAACACCCTATACATTTTGTAAGATTTAAATTCTTTAAGCTATTTCTGATATAAAAATCTAATTTATACCATAGCCTATCTTTTTAAGTTTTAGGCAAAACTGCGTTTGAAAAGGTCCAGACGACGACACAATATCCATGAACCTGTTTATTGAGGTCGTTCGGACCTTTCAAACTCCGTTTTCTCTAAAACCTAAAAAGATAGGTTATGGGTATATCATAGGCTTTATATCAGGAGGCTTAAAGAATTTAAATCCCAAAAATATATAGGGTGTTACATTAAAAACAACAGGGTTATCATACTTGGAAGTTCTGGTTAGTTCTGGTTAGTCCAGCTAAACCGGAAGTAGTATTATAATGGTCCCTAAAGGTAGAATCTTTTAAAGGAACTATTTTAAGCATTTTAAATTTTAGTTTTGGTTCATTTGTTTTTCCATAAAACTGCATAATGTGCTGTCGTTTGGACATTTTTAAACGCCATTTTCTCCAAAACCAAAAGAGTTGGGTTATGAATATATAAAAGGTTTTATATTAGGAATAACCTGTAGAATTCAAATCCTAAAAAATATACAGGGTGTTCCATTTAAAATATTAAAGTTTATATTACTTCTGGTTAAACCGGAAGTAATACACAGATGCTATTATATTTTAAATTGGCATCGAGTAATACAATATAACGTCCCTAAATTTAAAAGCTATACGATTGCACTGAAGAAAATAAATTGCTGGATAGTAATTTCGTTTTCACCCGGTATATATTTTTTTTGGTTGACAGAACTTGGCTATAACTTACGTATCGTAAATGTTAGGCTATTTTTCGCCCATCAGCCACTCAATGTAAGATATATTTTTTTAATAATATACTTCACGACAAGTATGAAAAACATTTTTGTAAAATTAATTGACTAAAAGAGATACATCTTTAGGTATCATAACCAGCTAAGAAAATTAAAATAGTAAATAAATGTGCTTAAAATTACAATAAGTCCTTTATGGTTATTTTGTTTTTGTTCAGAATAAAAATACTTAATATATATTTTAAAAACTTGAACTTTATTATATTATAAAGAGCTATTGTGCTGTTACAATAACTTAATAAAAATTGAAATTACTTTTAAAGAAATAAATTTAAAAAATATATTTAACATTAAATTTTATATATCATTTGGGGTATATAAAAATTACAAGTTAAAAAAACTTAGTTAGAAAAAGTTGCAACCCCTTAACATACATAGGTTCAAAGGCTTCCGGTAAAAATTATTTTATTATAATTAAAATTATAAAATAAGTTTTTAACGAGGCTGTAAGACGGGAACTGATTCCTTAGACGCGCCTTAAAAACGTGGAAAATTTTTCATTAAAGATGAGATTTAAAAAAAAGTTAGGGTTATTTTAAAAAGTTAATTTAGTCCGATCTAATCGCTATACTTGTAACAGTATATTTTGTTTTTAATGTTTAAATACAAATAACTATTTTTAAATTAAGACATGGCCTTTAATTTTAAACAAGTTTTCCAAATACATATTTTTGGTATCAAATAAAAGGAGTTGCTGGGAGTAACTCAATAAATAAAGTGACGTCTCTCTAAATCCAATATGTCGGACTAGTTATTTGTTATGCCCTTCTACAATTTGGGTAAAATAAATAAATAATAAATAAAACGTTTTGCCGAGAGTAACTCATAAATCTAACATGGCGAAACATCAAAGATGGTAGACTAGTTATTTTTAATACACTTCTACAGTATGGATATTTAATAAAAAGCTTGCTGAGAGTAAATTTAAAAATAAAATGACTTTATTCTAAATGCAACATCGTATTACAGTTAAACTGTAAAATTTACCGGCAAATGACCTTGCCATCATAATGCATGAAATAAGATAAACATACTAAGAAACATATCCAGCGATAACTAAAAAGAAAAACAAGCGGTTATTAAAATACACTAAAAAGAAATAAATAAACTTTTTTCATTAAAACTTTTACTATCCAGATATTACCGCAATACACAACTTAAATAATGTATAAACTTGTCGCGAGATTTACCTGTGTAGATAAACAAATAAATTAAATAACTTTATCAGATGGATTTCAATTTTTTTAAATTTTAAATTAAGTAAATAGCTTCTTAAATTAATAATACGCGACAAGCTTTTTATAATATAAATTGTGTATTAAGATTAAATTTTGATAGTAAAAGTTTTAATAAAAAAAGTTTGTTTCTTTTGATATTGTTCCAATTCTTTAAAATGAATTATTTAATTTCCTTTTTATCATCTTATTAGACAACAAATTTTGAATTAACAATTTTTTTGTAAAACTTATTTTACCTCGAATAATAAAATTCAAAGATTTAAATTATACCTAATTGTATTTTTATGTTGTTACTTCTGTACCAAAAAGATTTATTATGTTCAATGTTTTACATTTTGAGTGACCAATTTATAAGAAAAATTTAAAATATTTTTTTTAGTTTACTTACGAAATTTTACTGCTAAAACAACACATTTGTCAAAAAATATCGACAAAACAAAGAAAAACCATAATAAAGTACCCATGCTCTAAGCAAAAATTAAAGAAGGTAAATAAATATTAATTTAATAAGGTAGAAGATCGATATAACGGACTTAAATAGGTTTTGCAATTTAAAAATTGCGTAATAATTGCTTGTTATTAATTATATAGGGACAATTAAATAACGTCTTGATGTAGTGATGAAAAGTATTTAAAATTCCAAAAGTCCAAATCTATTTATATTTTTTTCTATATCTTATAATATTATATGTATATGAAATATTATTTGGCTTTTCTCCAGAATAAAATTAAAAAATGTTTTTAACATTTTATGAAAATTAAAACTTTTATACATTGTGTAGAACTATTCTGCTCTGACACAATATAATAAAAGTTATTATTACTTTAAAGGAAATAAAATAATGAAATATTTAATATTAAGTTACTTACAATACAAATGTTTCAATCTATAAACAAAGGTTCATTAGCACTCGGTTGAAAGTATTTTAATCAAATAAAATCTTAACAAGACACCAGACGAGAACTGGGCCAATGATTGCGTCTCAAAAATGTAGTAAATAACTTACCAAAAATGTGGTTTTCCTAAAAACTTACTGAAAAACTTGTTAGAAAACTGAAAAAATATAAAAATGAAATGTCTGATGGACACTTTAGAGTTTGACATTACTTTTGGAAAAATTAACTGGTAAAACAAACACCTATTAGGTATCTTAACCAGATAAAAAGAATAGTAAAAAATGTTTAGCCATATTATAATAGCTATTTATGTATCAAGGGCACTACTAGGACTATAATGCCCTGAAGGTCGAAATAGATTTCGACCTGATGGGCATTATAGTCCAGTAAAGCCCGTGGTGCATACAATGCTTTATGTTTTACCCAAAAAGAGTTTTTCAATGACTAATTACATTATTTATTTGCAATATAAAAATAGGTTGCACCTGTACCTGTATACGTGTAGATAATGACTGGTGTTAAGTTTGACTTTGATGTTTCTATCAGTTAGTCAGTTGGCATTTTTATTTAACGATTTGCTCAAAATGGAAGAAATTCCACAAAATATAAGAGAAAAGGTCATAAAAGCGACCGAAAATCTTTTGCCAGTTAAATCAAGGTAACAGTATGATCGGGAGTATGGCATATTTGGTATTTGGAAAGATGCGAACGAAATTCTTCAAATAACCGAAACCGTTTTAATGGCATATTTTCAGGAACTGGTAAGTTATTGATTTTATTTTAATACATATGTTTAACAAACTTTATTATTTTTAGTCAGAAAAATACAGTCCGAACTCTCTCTGGACCAAGTATTCCACCCTAAGGTCTACGTGATGGTCTATAAAAATATGCATTTTGCAATACCATCGTCTCATATCTTTTTTAAAAGTTAAGTCGAAAGAATACGTCCTGAAGAAGTCTAAAGTTTTGGAAAATAATTTCAACCGAGTGCTAATGAACCTTTGTTTATAGATTGAAACCTTTGTATTGTAAGTAACTTAATATTAAATATTTCATTATTTTATTTCTTTTAAAGTAATAATAACTTTTATTATATTGTGTCAGAGCAGAATAGTTCTACATAATGTATTAAAGTTTTAATTTTCATAAAATGTTAAATGAACTCTTTAATTGTATTCTGGAGAAAAGCCAAATAATATTTTGTTTAAATTTAATCTCCCAGAGCAAGCAAAGCATAAAGCATACATATATATATATATGTACTACAAGTGTCATCTATTTTGCCGATTCTATTGCTTCTTCGGACTTCAGTTTCTGATTAGTAATCAGAAGAACATTGGCATTGGTTTTTAGTACAGGAAATGAAGCATTTCACAGGACAATATTTTGGTCCTGCATGAATCGCCTTAAAATCTGAACAGAAGGTGGGAAATAGCTCGAGGAACAAAATCTTTAACAAACCAAGGGGCGCCAAAGCCTTGGGGCTAATTTTCACCACTCCTAAAGGGTGATTTTTTTTTATTACATGTTAACAACAGGAATTTATTGAAAAGAGATTTTTACCACAAACTAATACCTTTCAAGTTATTCGCCATTGAAGTAATCATTTCTCGACAAAAAATTGACGTTTTAAATGGAGTTTTCGCGATTAACTCGAAAATTATGCACTTCATTTAAAAAAAAAAAATTGTAAAAGTAAAATTGTAGGTTTTACAAAGACAAACAAAAATTTTATTTTAATTTCCTACGACCAATACGAACCAAGATATGACGTGTTAATTGTTCACGGGAAAATGCTGCATATTTTAAGAAAAACTCGTAAGTTTATTTTAAAGTACCTAATTATACCTTTCTAGTTCCTAGCATAAAAATTGAGTGAGTTGTTATTATATTAAAAAGGGTCAAATAAGGTTTCTACAACAAATCTTTCAAGACACCTCCTAACTACCCCCGAATTAAAATTGACATTTTGCAATTCTTTTAATACATGTATTGGTAATCCATCCAAGAAATTTGAGCAATTTTAAATGCCTTATTTTAGGTTTTTTACTAATTTCATAATTTTTACCCTTTTTTTCTAAGTAAGTCTAAAAATACTGGAGATGAAAAATATATATAATAACATTTTTTGTGCGTACATTTTCTTTATTTTGCGGAATGTAGTCGTTTTAAACCTCTATTTATAAAGTTTATTACTACTTAATGTCAGCATTTTTATAACCAAATAATTTCTTTTTAAATTTCTTAAAAGTAACAATTAATGACAAATATGGTTTTTGCAAAGAACACCTCAAATTTAAAAAAAACTTTTAAGTAACTTGTTAGTGCAAAAAATTAGATATTTTGATTTATGAATGTAAAAAGTCCAAAGCAAAATTAAATTGTCGTCGAAATAATTTTTAAAAAGCAAAAATAAAAAAACGGAACTGTTCCAAAATTCTTTAATTTTTTCCTGTTTCTAACTCCACAAAAATTACGTGATATTTTCACAGACCCCCTCCCGCCATCGTGAGATTTTCCTCGACTCCATTTTCCGTAAATGCCTCACGTAATTTATGGTTGCCCCCTATTATTTAAACATCCTAATAAATTGCATTGTTGATTAAAAACGAACGTAAGTGTTTTATTTTAGTAAAAAACAAGATTAAATTACCGTGGTCGGATTTTAATTAACATATTTAGTAGATAAATTCAATAAATATTGATTCTAATTTACCTACGTTCAAAATTATTTAATATGTTTTTATTTCGGTGTGTTTTTTTGCCTAAACTAATGATAATATTTTATTAACAAAAAGATTGCAACAAAGTCACTTTAAAATTAAATGTTATCTGTAATTTGTCATTAAATTTAATTTGGCGAAATTAAAAGATCCTAGTTAAAATTAATTAAGTAAAATCGTTAGCAACATTGTAACAATCCTAATTAAGTGAAGTATCTAATTAGTATTATTATTTGAATAATGATTTCGTTAAGTGTTTCTATCTTTCATAACTTCTTAAATCACAATATACATAATATATTTCTAAAATGTCATACAGTGCATGATGATCCGTATTTTCTCCACGTTTCCAAAAACTTACAGCTAGTGCTGCTAATGTACACATGTATTAAGCATCAACTAAATCAAAAGATTCACAGGCAATGCGTGAAAAGAATCGGTGTAATGCGTGTAAAATACCAACAGATAGCGATTAAATAAATAATTCTGGCATTTAAACAAGTTGGCACACCAGACAGTCTTTTAATTAAAATTAACCTTTACCCTTTTCCATTTCTTTTTTTGGCACTTATAATATGTCCAAGAAGTTTGGACAATTTTAAATGCCTAATTTCAGAAAAATTGGGCTTAAAGTAAAAACGATTTTTCCAATTTCATAATTTTTATCCCTTTTTTCTAAATAACTCCGAAAATATTGAAGATAGGAAAAAAAGTGAAGGTTTAAATTGCAGCAATTTTATTAAATTAAATTATTCTGCGCCTAGATGTTGTGTACAGTGAGTATTTGGCCAGATGTGAGTCATTTTAAACCTCTATTTACAAAAAAACTTCACCTTTTCGAGGCTGTTTACACTGACTCCATTTAAAACCAAGGAATCTTAGAAATTTTACGTAAGGAGCCTCGTAGCTCTTAAAACACCCCACAAAAAACTTTAAAAAATAATTTTCTATTATTACAAAGGAAGGAGATACATTTAAAAAACCAATTAATTTTTTTTCTAAAAATTTGTATGGGCTTCTTAGGAGCATAATAATCTACCTCATATTTTTAAAAATATGCATTTTAAATTGAGTTGCTACCATAGAGCAC
>JACEGR010007402.1:0-49886 GCA_014170235.1 Listronotus bonariensis
GATAGGTACTTCCGTACTCCTTTCCAATATCGATAAAGTCTAGCGTTTAGAGAAAAACAACCTTTTGGTTAAATAGGGTGGGTTGTTTTAGTAATTTAGTTTGTCGGTTTGACATAGGCTCCTTCTTATTATATACATTCTCTAGCTTTAATTATTAAAGATTATTGGACCCTTCACGATTCTCCAACATTATTTCTTTATTGTCGTGAAAATAAAAAAAAATATTTTTGAAGTTTTTATAGACTATTGATTATGTACAAAAAGAGATAAAAGTAAACTACAGCGTTAAAGAAGTTTTAATATTTCTTATGGATAATGGACCCCCAACTATTAAAAAACCGCGGAGTGCTACCATTTGAAAGGGTGCGTTTTTGAGAACCGGGTGAAAACAATTTTTTAATTTTTGGAGCTTAGGTCGAAAACTACGCACGTTTTCCAGGTAGTAGTTAACAACAAAATTGTAGAAAATTATTTTTTTATCGAATTACGCTTATTAAATTAAAAAATGGTATTTTTGACAAAAATATGCTTAAAAAACAAAGCAAAAAAAACACAAAAACGAGATTTTTTTATATATTTTGCCCTATAACTTTATTCAATGGGGGTTTAGGTATAGGCCCATTATAGAAAAAGAACCACCATCCTTTCGTTACAAAATGACGCTAAGTAGAAGTCTTTAGTGTTTATAGTATTCGAGAAACGATTTTTTTAAGTTTGCCAATCACATCATTTTTCGGCAATTTTACCTATTTTTCGTAAACAATATTCTGTAACTCTTTTTTACACAGCTTTGAGTATAGGTAATGGTATATTTAGTTGAAAGAGAAAACAATTACCCTTAAAATGGTTTATTGTAAGAGGCTCTAAGACTACTTAATAGTAGGGGATACGTATTGGAAGCGACCTTCACCCATCAATTTACCACCGACATTGTCTTCCTGGCTTTTTGATTTTCATCAAATCAACATATTTAAACTCTGCTACCACCAACGAAAATTGTTGTAAGGAAAAAAGTCGGGCGTCTTGTCAAAATGAAGCTACTTACGAAAAATTAGCTTGTTAGTAATGAATGGTAGATATGGTCCAGGGATCCCTGGAAACAAATAACTTAAAAAATTGTTTAGCCAAGTTTCAACAACTAAAATCAAGCATTTGATAACTTTTTTAATGACATATTTCGGATTTTTATTTTTTGTTAGGCAACTTAGAAAATTCACAATAAACAAATGAAGAAACTTTTAATAATCTTTAAAACGAAATCTTAGTTAGAAGAAGAGCTCCAAAAAATAAAGGTACATTATTTAAACTTTGACAGAAGGCCCGGTTTTATGAAAACTAAAGCCTAGGAAAAATTAGGTAATTAACAACTGAATAACTATAACAAAAATAAAGTTAAAACGTTTTTTCCAAAAGAACTATATTCCTCCAAGTATCTAGATGACTATAATTTATTCAGTTTTTGAAATTATTATTTCTAAAATTGCTGAACTGAATTTCTTTTCCTGCTCTTAGCTACAAAACGGGAACGCTCTTTGTTCTCTTCGTTTTTTGTTTATAACAATTGCAATTTTTAAAATCGGTAAAATTCCCTTTCCTAGATTGTTTTTGTCTGAATCGAAAATACCAACAACCATGTTTTCACGATTACAAGAACTAAAATTTTAAAGTTAAGCTACACTACTGCATTTTTGTGATGAAACAGTTAAAAAAATGTTTGCTTAACAGCTAGTAAAAACAAAAAAAAAAAAAAAAAGAACTCTTTTACTTCCACCGCTTGTACTACAGGGTGTCCCACTGGGAACTACTGCGATCGATTTTCTTAAAAGTAGGCTTCGGAAAATTTTGAAAATGTGGTAGCATAATAAAGTCAGTGGGGGACATACAACTAAAATATTTTGACAGATCTACCACTTTCGGTTAAACCGAAAATTAATGTCAACTTCCTTATTTTAAATGGATCACCCTATACATATTCTTTATTTTTTAGATTTTGCGTAAAATTCTTAACATAATTTTTGTATTGTGCTCCATTTCCCAGTCCAACCGTTTTAAACTTATTTTAAATTTGATGTCAAAATGACTTTTCAAACCATTACATAACCATCAATTCTTATATAATTTAATCTTAAATAAACAATATTGACGAGACAAAAATACCAAATGTTTCAAAGGTTTTGTTAGAATATTGTATTTTTTATTTAAATTTTAAAAATCGTCTCTAATAACATACTGTTAATTTTTAATATTGCAGTCATAGAACATTTATTCAAGAATTTCGTGATTAGGATTACTTGAATATGAATTGAACTACGGTTTATGAGAACGGAATGGTTTTTTTAACAGGACTTTTTGTGTTTTTACTTCTTGCTCAATTAGCAGGTTGGGCGAGAACAATTTAGATTGGGCACTCGCCCAACCGCGCCCACCCCTGGCGACGCCACTAATTGGCTCCAAAAATCCTATACTTTTATCAAGGTTAGTTTATATTAATAAGGTTGCGACACATCCTCAACTTTTAGGCGGTTCGAGGTCGGGTACGCAAGGAAGGGCACTCCACGGAGAAAAGTTGGCAAGACTGGGTAAAAGCAAGGCTGATGATCAATCCAGTGGCGTCTAGAATTTGCGCATTTCATTTTGCATTGTTTTGGAAGCGATATTTGTTGAAAATGTAATTCCAAATGTTTTTTATTTAAAGTAAAAGAGTTTACAACTTACTAATAATTAAAAACTGTTGTGTAAACGGTTGTTCACCTAATACAATAAACTTTATATATCCGGCACTGAACAACATGGCCGAAAGATTGGAGATATGACGTCATAACACGTCAAAGCAATATGGCCGAATGTCGCGACCCTATATAGACCGACTTTGACTTTCACCAGAAAAAAGTTTCGCATAGATACTTACTTTTATTTTTGTCAAATGACGGTAGTGCCATTATTCATTTGGCGGTAAAATACATAAACTAACCAGAACAATGACACTTCTCAGCTTTCAAAAATAAAGAAGGGATATTTGAAAAAAGAAACACGGACTGATATGATTATTTAATAAAAATTGTATCCCCAAGTGGTATCTGCCATTATATGAGTGTTTGTAATATTACTATTTACCGCATTGTATTTAAGTATTTGTATTGTTTAGAGTGTAAAACATAGTAAGTTTGGTTTCTTTCATCTTAAATAATTATTTGTTTTGTAATAGTAGTAAGATAATTTCCATAGTGTTTAAATAAAATTCTATTCCTCATGTTTACACTTATAATAATTAAAAGAAAAAACAAAAAAAGGCCGATAAGAAGTTCACCCTACTTTTAAGGCTACATTCGCAAAAACCTCACTAAAAAAATAATAATAAGCACTCAAAAATAGCGGCCTTATCCGAAAGCAATGTGCCTTCACTATTTTTATGGTTTTCATTTCTGATAGTGGGGTTAATACTTTGCATTTTATTAACAAATTGCCATAAGGTTTTAGAGTATTTTTTTTTTTATTTTCATTAATTAGGTTTCTAAAATAATAATTAATTTTCGTAAGTTTAATCGGATTATTTAGTTTGTTTCTGAAACTTCTAAAGGTATTTAGCAAAATATATTTTGTGGATTTTTGTTTTTATTTATTTAATATATATTTTTTTATTTATAGATGTTATAGGTGCTTTTGTTATTTAAGGGTTATTTCCTTTCTAATATATATTCTGCATGAGCAATAGGTTTTGGTATATCGGCCAGTAATGCAATAACAATGCAAGCACTATAAGTCACCCATAATTACATGCCGGTATTTAGTTAGACTGCCTCTTTTACTCACATTGCCTATGTGTTATGTTATTTAGGTAATCCGGTATAAAATAATTATATAACATTAACAACAAACAACTAATTAAATACTATTAACATTTAAACCGGAATTTTCCCCAAATTAAGTGTATTTATAATTTTCGTCATGTTTTTGGGTTGGCCAGGGATATGAAATTAGGTAAATTTAATTTTTTTCTCACAAAATACAAAAACTATCCAAAGATCAAAACGATGTAGGAATTTTTAATTGCAAAACTTTTACCAAAGTCAGTGGCGTACATTCTATTGTCTGAAATATTCGTTGAGGTAACGCTGGAGACGCCACTGGATTTGGTATATTTAATTAAATTGGATTTTAGAAGGAATTTTTAGGTCTACAATTAAAAATGACAATAATTAAAATCGGATAAGAAATAATAGAGATATTAACATAAAAAAAACAATAGACTCTTAGCCAAAATTTTACAATGGTAAAAAATATTTTAATTAATAGTTAAATACGTCTACAATCCGGGAAAATTAAATTTTTAACAAAATTGTCTATAGTTTTTTTGTAAATTTTTTTAAAGTTGATTAAAATTTATTCCACAATTTGCGAGTTCAATCAACTTCACAATGTTGCCAGTGCTTATGTGAAAAGCATCACGTTAAATAAATATCCCAACAAAGGAACAAGCAATAGAAAAGGGATGTCGTAGCTTGTATCTTTGGTGACGTAGGCCCAACTGCGTCATCGAAGTATGCGGCGTTTTAAATAATTTTGCGGTTTCCACAAAAATGAAAATTTTAGAACTATAACAAAAAAATCTTGCAATTTTCATAAAAATTTGAAGAAAAGGAATAAAATCCAATCTTTTTACACCGAAAATTTGCTACCTTAGGTGTACATGGCTAAGAGCCTAGTTTTTAAAGAAAGTTCAACACCCTGTATCTGATAAACAATGTATTTTCGGACCCATATTTATATAAACTTATTTATATTTTTGATGTAGCAACACCCTGTATACTATTTGGCACTGGTTTTGGTAAAAATATGTGTTGTCTTATAGATTAAAGGTCTATTTCGAGGAGCTGCAGCTTCAATTCCAAGGGCGTTTATAGGCGGATCAACACAAATAATTGCATTTGATTACGCAAAACAATTTATTGACACACATGGTATTACGAATAAACCTCTTTTGAAGTCATTTCTAAGCAGTGTTATTGGAGGTGTGGCAGTTAGTCTAGCAATGACACCGTTTGATCTGATATTAACTAGACTTTATAATCAACGTAAGTAATCTTTTTCCAACAACAATAAAAATAGGGAAAACATTAAATGTACCTGAGAATTATTTTATATTGATTTCAGGTTTAAGTTTAGGTTTCGACATTTTTAAACATAGACATTAAAGCTAGAAGAAATAACTCTTGGTTTTTAGTAGGTATACCAGATTTGTCACTTCCAGGCAAAATACAAGATATAGCTGTTCCACAGTTAAATTGATATTTTCTAAACAATAATTTAAATGTAGTACTTACATATACCAGCAAGTTAGTGGTATAATATGGATGAACCTCCAAAACTTGTACAGGGTGGGCCAAATTTGACGCTATTTATAGGAAACTCGTGTTTCTCTATGTTTAACACAAAAACTGACCCCCATTTGCGAGGCTCAAATTTCAAGTCAAATAAGGACAAGTTAAACTTACTGGTGAAAACCACAATTCGCTATTTTGCGTCGTATGTTTACAACAGAGTGGTTTTTAAAAAACTGCTCTATGATGTTTAGAAGTATGTGCTATTGCCAAAAAAATATTATTTTTGCAAAAATAAGGGTTTGGTAGGCAAAAATTCGATTTTAATTTAAAAATTTTAAATACCCGCTAAAACATTAATTTTATCATGCAGATTTTAGGCGAAGAACCAATTCTAAAACGGTATTTACCAATCGGTTATGTTGACGTTTAAGCAATGTTGTCACCAATTATTACCGCGGTTATAATTGGTTGAACGCATAAAATTTATGATGGTGTCGCCGTTATATAGATGTGACGTCACCAATAAACAGGGGTGCGTTTTTCTTCACAAAAGCTGTTAACATACAAAGAGCAACGCAACCTCTAGTAAGTGTTTTCTCTAAGATTATGTAAAATAACAATCTTAAATTTCGTGATATTTAGAGCACTTTATCTACTTGTGACGTCATTCCCTCTTATTGGTGTTTTAGGATTTATGGTGGGCTTTTTATTTGAAAGATTTTTTATATGAAAATTAAATATTACCTTTTATTACATTGTTACATTAAACACGTTTTTTGTAATCTATAAATCCTATGTCATACTAGCCGACCCGTGCCGACGTTGGGCGTTAATTGTATTTTTTTCCAAATCATTTGTTTAATGATAATTTAAATATAACCTATAGCATTCCTGAATAGTGTTGCTTGATGATTGTGAAAGAATTTTCATGATCGGTTCAGTATTTCCGAAGATTAACCCTTACAAACAAATAATTAAATCTACAAATTTTACCTCTTTATTTATAATGTTAGTATAAATGAATAAAAAATCTACTAAAATTAGGTAAATTCCGTGCTTTTTCTTATCTAATTTTATAAAAAAGAAATCTGCACCCACAGAGAATTAAACCCAGGCCGCCCCCGTAACAGGCGAGCATTCTACCACTGGACCACCGGTGCTTATACACGTAGTTACAATCTTAATCTCTTTATAATATTAGTATAATTTGATATACATTTATCATTACTTCTATTTAAATTTTTTTGTTTAATCATTATAAAAGTTAGCCTATGGCAGTCCTGAATAATGTAGCTTTCTAATTGTAAAAGAGTTTTTATGATCGGTTTAGTATTTCTGAAGATTAGGCCCCATAAAGTCATAGTTTATCCAAGAAAGCCGACCCGTGATCACTTCCTTGGGCGTTAATATCTTAATTTTTTGTTTAATCATAATAAAATATAGCCTATAACACTCCTGAATAGTGTAGCTTTCTAATAGTGAAAGAATTGTTAGGATCGGTTCAGTATTTCCGAATATTAGCGGCTACAAACAAGCAAAGAGACAAAGTTACAAACTTTACCTTTTATATTAATATTATTAGTATATAATTATAGATAATAATAATAAAATAACATTTATTTTTAAATATTGTTATCATGCCTACTCTGTAAAAACATCTTTACAGTAACTTTTTATGGATATTACAGTTTTTATTTTTTTTTAAGGTGCCTTGCTTTTGATTTATAAGTATATTTATTTATTCAAATTTTAAAGAGCACACGATTTATTTTTGATTTATACACATGATCACATGTACACAGTATGTGCCAGCCGTTTCTGAGGTATATTAAAATGGGGCTATTTGGGATTATTAATATGGCAACCATGTACCCACCCTTCCATCGCTAGACAGTTTGGCGCCTCAGATAAGCGTGCTGGAAAAGTACAAGTACCACATCCACTCACTCTTTGTTTGACCTCCGAACAGTGCGGACGTGCGTAAGAGGACTACAAAGTTCTTCCCGGAGTGGCGGCTAGAGGTGTCGTACGAACGTTTTTACCTTCGGGGATCAAGGAAAGATTCACGCTAAATTGACGGAATCTTTCTTCTGGATCTAAGCGCTGTGAGCGAAGATTCCTATAAGCTGATGGTATCCTGTTTGGTGGTGAACACGAGGTATTTCTCAAATGGCGGGAAATAGATGGGCGTGCCATGGGAACTGTCAGTAGTGAAAGTGAAGGTTATACGTAACACCAGTAGCAGATCTTGGTTTGACAGTCGACAATTTATGCATTGCATCGAACGTTGAATTATTTGTTTTCTTTTTGGAATTTCTGGGAGCTACGAGCTCGATTATCCAGCTTTTGTGGAGAGTGGTGGATTGGACCTGAAGGGACCAAAACCAAGAAAAAAAAATAGAAATAGAATAGAATACCACATCCACTAATTGTTTACTGTTTAGTTGTTTCGTGATACTAGTGTAGGGGTGTACAGGGTGGCTCGAATTCGACGCTCATCATTGGGATTTCGGAAACCGTAAGAGATACAGGATCGGTTAAATGGAGGCAAAGTTGCGCAATTTGATGCTCAATAAAATGCCGTTTTGCGTTTTAAAAATTCCGAGTACTTCCGAAGATATTCGAAAAAAACCGGAATTTTCAATTTTGGTTTCTATTGTTTCCTGGCTATATTTGTTAAGATAACTCAAAATGAAAAACACGTTTTCATGGCCACTTTTTCTGCTCTATAATTCAGTGTGATTAAATATTGAGTCTGACGTTTCGGCTTCTGGCGACCATCATCAACTTAATTTTTTTAAATACGGACCTGATATTTTTTCAATTTAATTAAATCCTTTCATCACTCTTAAAACACTATATATCGCCACTTTGATATTTTCCGACGTTTCGTACAGACAATTCCATCACCAGAATATTGCATATTTATTTAACCATAATACGGCCCTGAACTACATTTTTAGGTAAAATGGTAAAAAAAAGAATAAACTTATTACATATTCATAATGTTTTATTGCAACTCATTGATATCTAGCAGCGGAAATTACTTTATGAACAGAACTAACCAGCAGGTACGAATTCAAGGGAGAACTTCATTTAATGTATGGATTGGTATGTGGAGGAACAAAATTATTGGACCTTTCGTTTACGAAGGGACCTTAACTTCCGAACAATATCTAAATTTGATTAGAAATGATGTCTTAGACGCCCTAGATAATCAACCTTTGGCAGTATTTCAAGAAATATAGTGGCAGCAAGACGAAGCTCCTGCCCACAATGGAAGGAAAGTAGCTCAATTCCTTTACCATATATTTCCTAATAAATGGTTTTGCAAGATGGCCCGCTAGGAGCCCAGATCTTAGTCCCCTAGATTATTTCCTTTGGGGATATCTTAAGAACCGTTTATTTAAAAATGCACCTCACGACCTTTAAGTACTACGACAAAATTTGATAAGGGAAGTCGCTGCCATTCCTGCGAGAACAATTAATCGAGCTGTATTAATAATACAAAGCAAAGCAAGAAAATGCATCGAGGCGGAAGGTTATCTCTTTGAACACTTTTAATAGTGATTAAATTATGTTTTTTTTTTAATATGGGCATCAAGATAGTATTACAAATTGTTTATGTAAGCTGATTTGTTGTCTACCTTTTTGTATCTTATGTCTAATATTCATGAAATTTTCGGTTAATAAAGTAATTTCCGCTGTTAGATATCAATGAGTTGCAATAAAAAGATTACGAATATGTAATAAGTTTATTCTTTTTTTACCTTCTTACCTAAAAATGTAGTTCAGGGCCGTATTATGGTTAAATAAATATGCAATATTCTGGTGATGGAATTTTTTGTACGAAACGTCGGAAAATATCAAAGTGGCGATATATAGTGTTTGAAGAGTGATGAAAGGATTTACTTAAATTGAAAAAATATCAGGTCCGTATTTAAAAAAATTAAGTTGATGATGGTCGCCAGAAGCCGAAACGTCAGATTCAATATTTAATCACACTGAATTATAGAGCAGAAAAAGTTGCCATGAAAACGTGTTTTCCATTTTAAGTTATCTTAACAAATATAGCCAGGAAACAATAGAAACCAAAATTGAAAATTCCGGTTTTTTTCGAATATCTTCGGAAGTACTCGGAATTTTTAAAAAGCAAAACGGCATTTTATTGAGCATCAAATTGCGCAACTTTGCCTCCATTTAACCGATCCTGTATCTCTTACGGTTTCCGAAATCCCAATGATGAGCGTCGAATTCGAGCCACCCTTGACGTTTCGGCTTCTGGCGACCATCATCAACTTAATTTTTTTAAATACGGACCTGATATTTTTTTCAATTTAATTAAATCCTTTCATCACTCTTAAAACACTATATATCGCCACTTTGATATTTGCCGACGTTTCGTACAGAAAATTCCATCACCAGAATATTGCCTATTTATTTTACCATAATACGGCCCTGAACTACATTTTTAGGTAAGAAGGTAAAAAAGAATAAACTTATTACATATTTGTAATCTTTTTATTGCAACTCATTGATATCTAACAGCGGAAATAACTTTATTAACCGAAAATTTCATGAATATTAGCATAAAGTAACATACTTACGGATAAGAGAAACCATGGCATGCTAAAATTTTCGTACCGCTTTTGCGGCAGGCTGGCAGGCTTGTCATTTTTGCCAGTTTACACTTTAAATGCGTCGGTCCAAGCCTCGCCTCGTGTAACATCAGCGGTGGGGAGACACGTAAGCTTACTGAAATGACTAACTGGCGGTATTTCAACGAGAAACGAATAAAATTATATTGGGAGTTTTCGCATGACCTGTCCTTAAATCGGCTATTCCATGATAACTCTTATAATTTCGTTACTCTATGATATTAGACATAAGAAACAAAAAGGTAGACAACAAATCAGCTTACATAAACAATTTGTAATACTATCTTGATGCCCATATTAAAAATAAACATAATTTAATCACTATTATAAGTGTTCAAAGAGATAACCTTCCGCATCGATGCATTTTCTTGCTTTGCTTTGTATTTTTAATACAGCTCGATTAATTGTTCTCGCAGGAATGGCAGCGACTTCCCTTATCAAATTTTGTCGTAGTACTTAAAGGTCGTGGGGTGCATTTTTAAATAAACGGTTCTTAAGATATCCCCAAAGGAAATAATCTAGGGGACTAAGATCTGGGCTCCTAGCGGGCCATCTTGCAAAACCATTTATTAGGAAATATATGGTAAAGGAATTGAGCTACTGAGCTACTTTCCTTTCATTGTGGGCAGGAGCTCCGTCTTGCTGCCACCATATTTCTTGAAATACTGCCAAAGGTTGATTATCTAGGGCGTCTAAGACATCATTCCTAATCAATTTAGATATCGTTCGGAAGTTAAGGTCCCTTCGTAAACGAAAGGTCCAATAATTTTGTACCTCCACATACCAATCCATACATTAAATGAAGTTCTCCCTTGAATTCGTACCTGCTGGTTAGTTTCTGTTAATAACGTAATTTCCGCTGTTAGATATCAATGAGTTGCAATAAAACATTATGAATATGTAATAAGTTTATTCTTTTTTTTACCTTCTTACCTAAAAATGTAGTTCAGGGCCGTATTATGGTTAAATAAATATGCAATATTCTGGTGATGGAATTTTTGTACGAAACGTCGGAAAATATCAAAGTGGCGATATATAGTGTTTGAAGAGTGATGAAAGGATTTACTTAAATTGAAAAAATATCAGGTCCGTATTTAAAAAAATTAAGTTGATGATGGTCGCCAGAAGCCGAAACGTCAGATTCAATATTTAATCACACTGAATTATAGAGCAGAAAAAGTTGCCATGAAAACGTGTTTTCCATTTTAAGTTATCTTAACAAATATAGCCAGGAAACAATAGAAACCAAAATTGAAAATTCCGGTTTTTTCGAATATCTTCGGAAGTACTCGGAATTTTTTAAAACGCAATAACGGCATTTTATTGAGCATCAAATTGCGCAACTTTGCCTCCATTTAACCGATCCTGTATCTCTTACGGTTTCCGAAATCCCAATGATGAGCGTCGAATTCGAGCCACCCTGTACAGCTCATCAAAACTGTAGTAAAAACATCGCTAAAAAGTTTAGGGTGCCAACTTGTCATTGTTCAACGTGATTGCGCTATTCTAAAGTAAGTTTGTGATCGTTTATCAATTATTACATGTTTCTAGATATAATAAAAACTTTTAGTGCATTCTGAAAAAGAAGTACTGTTTATACAACCGTTTTTGGAGTGTGGGGTAATTTGGGATAAACATGCGGGATATTTGAGACAATTAATGTTTTCTTTTTTTTCTCCTCCAAAGCATTGGAGGACATTAGAAAGAAAATGTTAAACATACGAGAGGTTTCAGAAAAGTATAAAGTTTCAAGGTCTACATTAGGTAGAAAAAGTCTTGGATAAAACCATTATCAAACTCAATCGGGTCGACTTAATTTATTTACAGAGGAAGAAGAAAACTCATTCATTAATCACTTGAATTTAGTTGCTTCTTGGGGCTACCCGATTGATTTATTAGACCTAAGAATATTAGCAAAGGATTATTTAGACAGAAAGGGCGTCCAAGAAAGAAGATTAAAAAACAACATGCCTGGTAGAGACTGGGCGATTAACTTTCTTAAATGATATAAAAAAAAATATCCAACCTACATTCTGCTAATATATCGACAAAACGAGCGGCTCTCACAGAGGAAACTTTGGATAGTTTTTTGAAAATGCCTTGGAGAAATTATTCAGAACCGATCCGTTGCGTTAATAATTAATTTTGATAAAACTAATCTTACGGACGATCCGGGTTCAAAGAAATTTATATTTAAAAGAGGGACGAAGTACCCAGAGAGGGTTATAAATTCGACAAAAACTGCAATCAGCTTAATGTATGCGGAAACAGCAGATGGTCAGGTCTTACCACCATATGTAGTCTACAAAGCAGAACATCTTTGGACCTTGGGAGGCCCCAAAGGTACAAGCTTAAATAGATCCAAAAGTGGATGGTTTGATGCCGTCTCTTTTGAAGATTATTTTTTTACGGTTATAGTACCATTTTTCAGAAATAAAGGGGAACAAAGGTATTTTTTTCTTTCATTGAAATAGGTTTAGTTTAATATAATTGCTTATTCCAGATTTAACTACAATTTAGGGAACAAAGTCAGAGTCTCAAATTTGTCAAAAATATATTAAAATTTAGGTGACATGTTTCGCCGTCTCCGGCATCATCAGACCTAAAATAATTTATAAAACCCGTTACACAGAGAAATAAATAAAAATAAAATAACAAGACTCACCTAACTATTTAAAAACAACAGTTACATTGACATAACAATATAATAATTATTCCAGGTCTTGATTGGAGATAACCTATCGTCCCATTTTTCTGACTTTCCGACAAAGTGCTACGGAAATGTCAGGAAATGAAAATTGACTTTCTTTGTTTACCTCCAAATTCGACTCATGTAATGCAACCCCTTGATGTAGCTTTTTACACACCCTTAAAGAATTATTGGCGCCAGATCGTTACGGAATGGAAGAAGACATCAGGAAGAAGACATACTTCACTAGTAAAAGTTGTTTTTCCTAGTCTTTTGCTAAAATTGCATGAAAAGCTTTAAGAGTGCCAAAGAGGTTCCCAAAACTTGGTGTCTGGATTTTCTAAAACTGGGTTATATCCAATAAATCCCTTAAGACCAAAAGAACGATTACACAGAAAACAAATCGACGCTGAGACGCCGGTGCTGGTTTCAGAAGCCATTGTCAACATGCTAAGTAACATGAGATCCGGGGACAACTCCGTTAAAGCAGATCGACTTAAAAAACTACAAGTGAAGCCTGAAAAAAGTGTAACCGCTGAGGACTTAATCACCCCTACTACTTCCGGCATAAAAAAGCCTAAAGAACGTCATCAAAACTGATTCTGAGCTTTCTAGTAATGACCGAGTGCATGCTCTGAGTGACAGCAAATTAGAAATTACTGATGGTGGTAACGAGCCCGTTATGTTTGAACAAAAAGAACAAAATCTATCCGATAAATCAAGCGACGAAGCTTTCACCAAAAAAAATCCATCAGTTGGTAACCGGGTTATTATTGAATACCCCATGAAGACAGAGAAATGACATTACATAGGCCAAATAAAAAGTAAATCTGGAGGTATGTTACATGTAGAGTTTTTAAAAAGCCTAGCAAATCGGACAGATTTTTATCTCCCCAAAAACAGATACTGACGACGAGTGAAGACATGGTTGTTAAAGTGCTTACAACTGTTGCTATTGAAGATACCGGTAATAGGTTCTTTTACACGTTTAATGTAGATTACAAGCTTTATCATTTTTAAATTTATAATATTATCACTTTTATAACTCTGTTTTTATATCATTTTATTATTACAAAAAGAATAAATGTTATTTTTAGAAAAGTTATGGTTTTTACTAACATTAGCAGTTTAAAAAATATTGTTCAAGTTTTTTTGCTCTAATCAGTATTAATTTTTTTTACTTTTTATAGTCTCAAATAGCCTCAACAAAGGTTTAATCAAGTTTTTGATGCAATTATTACTAAATCCCAAATATCCCCACCCTAGGGGGCTATTTGGGACAAGGTTTAAAATATATATTTATACCCCCTAATCAAAAGGGGGTCCATTTTCTCTCTTCAGGTAGGAGAGCAGGCAAAACGCTATCTGTACCAGGGCGTTAATATTTTTTCAAAGGAGTTAATCGCCCGACTCACCTTGTTTGAACGTAACATCCTTAGGAGCCAATGGAGCCATTAATCAGACCTAGAGGAGGATGTCTTCTTTTGAGCCTAGGTCCGATTATTTTCAGTATAAACCCTCTTGGTACCTGGAAAGTGTATCTCCAAGAGGTAATCCATTATTGTTCCTCTAGAACTACCCCTTAAGGTGTCTTGAGTAAGGCATTCCCATCCCCAGGAGAATTAAAGAAAAACCCTCTTCACCTTTCTTATTTTTTGAGTTCTTTATTTTTGAAGGAGTGAGGCCCCATCTAGATCTAGGCCTTTTCTGCCCAGCCTCTTGGTCATTACTTCCCTCTGTGTTGGTTCTGGTATCAGCTTTGGCAAACCAGCTTTTTTCGGCTTTTGGTGTTTTTTCCTAGCTGCCCCAGTTAACCTTTTTCTTTTAGGTTTATCACCAGTTTCAGGGTTAAGAGGTGCGTTTTTTTTCATACCCCTCCATGCCCTGGGGTTGATAGTGTCCAGCCCCCATTTTCTGGGTTAAGAAGGCAATAGCCTGCTCCCCTGCAGTACAATAGGGTCCGGAACTTCCCGTTGTCCCCTTCCATTGGGAAAGGTGTCGCAGAAGCATTTGTTGGTCTTTTTGTCAAAAAAACATCGTTGTTTTGAATATTGTTGTTATCTTAAAAATAAAAATCCTTAAAAACTTGAAAAAAAATCAAAAGCAAGTCAGCTTAAAAAAATAAAAACACCAAAAAAGTGGCTGTAAAAATGTTTTTACAGAATTAATAAATATCTACAAATTAAACAATTCTGTACAGCTTTTTAAAATCAGCAAATTTTTTAATACATTATTGATAAGGTAATGAAAAAAATATTTAGCCTAAAAAGTGGTTTTATACAAAAAAGTGTTTTAATTTCAGAATTTTAGGCGCAAAAATATGACTAGGGAGTTTAAACGTCATCCATTTGGTTTTCAATAAAATACAAGATTATGTACCAGATTCTTTTTTACTAAATCTAAGCTATCGTCCTTACTTTTATTTGTTTCTTTTATTTTTTAGCAACCAATGCCTCTGGAAAGGGATTGTTGTATCAAAATTATTTCGACTGTATTTATAAAATTTATAAATCCGAAGGACTATTGGCTTTCTATAAGGGAATTGGACCTATGTATTTGCGTTTGGGTCCTCATACAGTGTTATGTTTAGTTTTCTGGGACCACCTAAGATCATATTATTCTTATTTTAATGAAAAACGAATAAGTGCAAATGTATAGATACAACCAACTGGAAATTAGAACAATTCGGCCAGTATGAAAAAATAGCTATTAGAGATCCAAAAACTTTTTACCAGTTACTCTTTTAAAATTTGCGTTCTTTAAAGAATTGCCATAAAATACATTTGCTGATGCTGACGCTATTTTAAAAACTTGTTTTATTTCACAGCCTTTATAGAGGGTATCCCATCTTTATACACGAAATAACTTCTGCCCTTGTACAAGATACAAAAATAAACTTAAAATAAAAAATGTTTATTTGGACCCACTCTTTTATTGACAGTACCATAATATATACAAGGTGTCTCAAAAATATAATTTTTATTGTCTAGTTGATTTGTTTATATAGAACACCCTGTATATTATACATTAAAAATGTATAACACGCTATATGTCAATTATTGCTGGTTTTTGAGAAATCAACAGTATGCTAATATACTCATGAACGATTAAAAGTGAATTAAAGACAATAATATATTGGTTTTAATTATTTTTAAATAATTTTGTCACTCATATAGTGACAAATAATATAATAACATGTTATTAATAAACCTTCCATTGTAAGAACTATTAATAGATAAGTCGACTATTTATTTTATTTTAAATAAATATTTACTTACTTAACATAAAATCCAGCCATAATTAACGTACTGCTGTTTTTTGGTGTAATTATTAGGTAAATATGTGTAAAATATACTTAAATGCTGACTTTCATATAAGCAGTTCTTACAATGGAAGGTAATTAATTACATTTTATTACTCTGACAGTGACAGAATTATTTAAAAATAATTAGAACCAAAAAATTAATTTCTTTCTTCACTTTTAATCATTCATGAGTAAATTAGCATACTGCTGATACCTCAAAAACCAGCAATAATTGGCATATTGTTATACATTTTGATGTAGAATTTAAACCAGATTCCAAATTTATTAAAATATACAGGGTTTTTTATTTAAAAAAAACCAGTTAACAATTGAATTATGTTTTTGAGACACCTTGTTTAATAATTAGTACTGTCAATAAAAGAGTGTCTTCAAATAAACAATTTATTTTAATTTTAATTTTATTTTTGTATTTTGTATAGGGGCAAAGTAATTTTATGTATAAATATTGTTGAGACACCCTGTATACTTGTAATATACGGGGTGTCTCTAAAGGGTCTGTAAAAATGCTAATACAAATTTCTTGGGCCAAAATACAACGATTTACCGTAATTTACCTCAGTCCAAAAGTTGATCGTTTCTGAGATACAAAGCTTTTTTATAATTTTACCTATTTTTAGATATTTTATTTATTAATAAACATTTTTTACAAAATTTAATTTTGAGGGTTTTTCAGAGTGGAAAATCAAAATCTACTCATGTTTTTGTTGTAAAATGTAGAGGAAGAAACCTGCAGTCCTTGCTTATGTTAAAATTGCCATAACTTTTTTGCCCTGGTATATTAAAGGTCTAAGAAAGAATTCTTAATTTCTTATATTTTCTTAACAAAAAAGGTATACCTAGCAAATATCGCTGCCACCAACCGTTGTTAGGGTAAATATTTTATTCCATACACTTTGTATATACGTTTGTCTAGGGCAACCCGACAGACTCTAATAGGTCTGTACAAAATATTACCATTAAAAGGTCTGTACAAAATACTACCACTAATTCTTTGGGTTAAAATACAACGATCTAATGTAATCTACCTTGGTCGAAAAGTTGCTCGTTTGCATGATGAAGGGTGTGAAAGTTTAGATAATTTTAATACTTTGATACCCTGTATTACGCAAACAATCAATCTTTTAACCAAGGTAAGTTGCGTTAAATAGTTGTATTTTCGCGTTAAGAAAATTATGCTTCCATGTTGTACAGATCTTTTAGAAAAATCAACGTGACCTAGACAAAGCGTGAAGCTTTTTTGCGGAATAATACGCTTCATCTGAAATATCTTAAAAACGGTTGGTGATAGCGATATTTACTAAGTATACCTTTTTTATTCAGAAAATATAAGAGAATATATTTTGTTTGCTAGATATATAATATACTAGACCAACAAAAACCTATGGCAATTTCATCATAAGCAAAGGACTACAGGTAGCTCCCTCTACATTTTACAACAAAAACATTAGTAGATTTTGATTCAACACTCAGAAAAACCCCCAAAACCGAATTTTGTAGAAAAACCTATAAAGTATTTTAAAACAACTTGAATTAAATAAAAGCTTTGTATCTAGGAAACGATCAACTTTTCGACTAAGGCAATCGCGTTATATCGTTTTTGTACCAAGAAATTTGTGGTTGCATTTTGAACAGACCTTTTAGAGACACCCTGTATATCTATACCTTTTTTTTAATACCTGCATTGGTTACTTCATTCGTTGTGTTCGTGGAACGTCACTTACAGGCGTAATTGCGTATTCGAAATATGTATAGGAATCCATTGTTGTCATTATAGCATGTGCAATCTTACACACGTATTCTGCGGTCCTAAGCCAAAACGACGCATCTCAATATCTCAACTTTGCGTAGGAAATTGAGATGCGTCGAATCCAATTAGGAGTCTATGTTTTTTTAGATACGTCTAATTGGGTTATCAAATTTGAGGCACTAAAATGCGTCTTTTTTGCTAAGGGAATAAGTTAAAAATAGTATCTAGCGTCCTTAAGAGCCATAACATACAAATCGAAAATATATTGAGATGCGTCTTTTGGCTTAGGACGGCAGTATTGGTCTTTTTATAAAATACAGCACATCACATACCATATTTGAATACTCTGTGAACTGGCTGAAATAATATTTGATCAAATATATGAACAGGTTTAACAAAAAAAAACAAACATGCAAATTTTACATCTTTTTCTAAGAGCTACTGACTATGGATCGGTTGTAAAAATAAAGGTCGGGCCACTCGCACCGAGCCCGATTTCACGGTGATAGAGAAAAGTGGGGCAAATTAATTCGAAAAAAATTCCAAAGCACTTTTCATGCCCTCAAAAATATACAAAGCATGTTTGTCAAGATAAGTCTATTGTTTAATGTAATCTCTTTGTTTAAAAAAAACAGATATTCCTACTTATCTCTGTTCCCTTTTTCCAAACTTTAAGTGTAGTATACAATGATCTGAAAAATATTTTATTTTCAGTATAGGTAAAAGTCTGGCCACACATAACCGCAACGGTGGCCCACAAGACCCGCATCGTAGCACAACTGTGTCTCGTACGGTCTGAAACATGCCCAGCAAATTAAATCATACGTGGATCGGATAGCGCTGATGTTCCCCGAGCCAAGCTTTCAGTTTACGGGCGTCACCTTTTATTTCTGTTCATTACGTATGAAAAAAAAGTTATATAGTTGGTATAGGTTACTTGTTGTAAACAAACAATACAAGAAAAAGTGATTTAATAAGTATTAAAAATGTAAATTAATTTTATTGTTACATTTGTGAATAATATGTAAGTAAAACAATCGAAAACAGTGTTATTTTTTGTTTTATTAGTTTTTTTAAAATTAATATTCCGAGAAATATATAATATAATAAAATAATGTTTTTTTACTTGTTAAAATGCGGTGCGGAGTATGTGGCCGGGCACGGAGCCGTGATATTAAGCCCACGGCATTTTATTACAACGGTACATTTCAAAACCGAGACACGGCCATGCTACGGTGCAGGACTTGGTGTGTTTATGTGTGGTCAAACCTTAAGACTTTGGTACCTTATTTGTAAAGATATAATTTATGACAGATGTAATTTAAAGTGTGGTATTTTTGTGTCATATTTCTGCAGTTTAATTTCATACAAAATTTTTGCGCCGCATCCCCCTACATTTGACCAGGGGAAACGCACGGCCACGGGCTCGTTGCCGTAATGTGAGGCCCGACCTTAATCCATTTATTTTTCTCTCGCTGGTCGCTCTAAAAACGACAAATTCGGCCTGTAGAATTTTTTCTCTTCTCGTTTTTTGACCAATACATGGGCGCCGGGAGGGGACGCATATTCACCCTCTCGCTTTTGAATTAAATACTCGAGCGTTTAGAATTCAACAGAATATGTATGAAAAAATACGTTTTGTAAGGTCACGACCTTATTTTGCTCTTCAAAATTTATTCTTCCCCTTATAAAACAGTTATAGTTAGTTTTGCAACGTTAGATTGTTATGATTTTTTTTGCTCCCCCAACTTTTTTTTGTCTTAACTATTTTTGCACGCCCTGAAAATCATTCTGCCAGCGCGGCGCCCATGCACCAATATCGATATATTAACGGTCGTTTGAATTTTATGTATAAGTGTTTTAATCGTCCTTAATAAATTATAATTTTAATAATGTCTTCAGCTAAGCCTAAGAATTTTCAGTGTAGTGAGTGTAGAAAAATATTTTTCCAACAAAACAACCTAAAAAGGCATTTAAAAACTAATGTTTGCCAGTCCACATATTACTAATTTGTCCAAGTTTTATTTATTTATTATTAACAGTTATGGTAATTCTAATAGGAATATATATTTATGTTTGTTTTTTTATAGGAAAATCTTGTGCACAAGAGAGAGTACTTTGCAGACGCGAGTACAAAACTATCTAATTAAAACTACTTGATTCAAAAACGTTTAAAAATAATAAAAGAGTCTTGTACATTTTTTTTTGTACGGAAAAATTAAGTGTATTCTAAATTAAATGGTTTTTCTTCATTAATAATTTTTATTACCTTTCCATGCTATTTAAATAGGTAGTTAAAACAACAAAAAAATAAAATAAATATTGTTGTAGTTAGGTCTATGTTACACACTGTATATTTTGCGAATTATTAGAATAAACGGATCCTTCGTTTTATTTTCCTGTTCTTATCCCATGTAGGTAAAATCAGAGAAACTGCCATGCCTTTAATAAACGGAGCAGATAAAAAAATTGTGGAAGAAAGGTAAAAAAGAATAAACTTTGGAAGTTGAGGTACTTTTTGTTAATAGTAATAAATAATATGGATATAGTATTAAAAACATAAAAAATACATTTTCGATGCTAATTTAACTTTGCGAGATCTGAAATTGAGGCGATCTTCACCCATCTGTTTAACGGATAAAAACGGTTTTTTATTAAAGCTAGTATTTAAACCAAGGTATCGCCATAGGGTTGCCTAAAATAATTAGGTCAAGGCTATATTTAATTTAACAAAATATCCTCAAAACTTTTGACACAGCTTGTATAATGGCAATCCGTATATTTTTAAATACTAGTTATTAAAATATATATTTTTAAAAATACAGAATACCTATACCAAAAAGTTTGTTTAAAGTTTAAAATTTAAATTTTAAAACTTACAACCGAATTTTGTAACAAAATCAAATATTAAATGAAATATTTAAAAATAACTAAAATAAAATAAAAACTTTGACACTCTATATCTGACAAACGATTAACTTTTCGACTAAGGTAAATTGCGTTAGATCGTTGTATTTTGAATAACAGACCAGTTAGAGATACCCTCAATATATGTATGTGGATTCTAGGCATCGTACGACTGCTTATTGTTCACTGTTTCGCCTCTTAATGAATCAAGTAAATTTAATTGTTTTTCTTTTAACTTATTAAAGGGAATATCTTTATATCTCCCAGCATCTTCATCGGAGATGTTTTAGACCTGAGAAATTGCTTATAAGTTTTAGAAGCACTTGTTATCGGAAGATTACCTTAGAACAAAAGTTTACAGTTGACTTTTCAAACGAAACAGTTTAAAATAAAAAGTTCTTTTGCTTTTTGGGGCCCCTTCTTATCTAGGGATCGGACAGGTACGCTCCCCTCGCCCCTCCCCCACGGTGCGCTAGTGGGTATAGGTAGTAGAGGAAACTAGCCTAAAATACCATATTCGGGTAAAATGACACATTGCATAATTTTTAAATTTTCCACTTTAGCAGCGACCCCTTAAACGTGTTATAGCATGTAATATTTAGTAGTAAAATCAGTGCAGTTGTTATGGAAATTACCGTACAGGTGCATGCTTCTGATTTTTTGCACGACATTTTAAGTTCTTTTTTCAATTCACCAACCGCAAAATAATTCTAATCACTATAGAATTTGTGTATTTTTGCGAAGTTACATATGTAGTTTTCTTACAAATTTTGTTTTTTTTTTATTGGAGCACAGTAATTTGGTTATGTTTATTTATACATAAATATGATTACTACAATAGGTATCGAAATCTACACACCAAGGTTGTTCAAAGTGGGCCCATGCTGAATGCGCTTAGGTCTAGCTAGAATGAATACATTTATTCGTAAACTTTGTTCTTAAATTAAAAACAATCAAGATTATTTACATACACTATCATATTATAAATTGTGAATGTTTGTATTACAAATAAGTTTTAAATTTATTTCTTGTATTTGTTTTTTCTTTATCAAATTCTTTATTGAAGGTATGTGCCATTTAAGCCTAAACTATTGTCATTTTATCCGACACCATGCCTAAAATGACATACTTTAAGACAGTATAAAAAGTATTGTTTTTTTCTATGATGGGTTAGGTGAACCTTGGCCTAAGTAATAACTGAAAGTAAGTTATAAAGGCACTTTAAAATTTGTTAGAAGAAATCGCATTATTATTTTTTGAAATATAGGAAAAATTAATAAAGTATGTCATTTTAGGCCATTTTCCCCTACTATTTGAGCAAAATTATTCATACATATTTATAATAAATACCTAGCTGTTAATAAATAATTTCTTTGGTTAATTGTTCGTAACTTTAATATATTGGATTATTAGTAAACCGCTCATTAAATAATACCTAATTAAAAAAAAAACTTATTACTAAAGAATTAAACAGAGAATACCACTTTTCTGTTAAACCCAAGAGTTGTTTATCAATTTTTAAAATAAAAAATAATGTGCAAGTATTCTATCAGAATTATCATCACTTATTTTTATGTTATAAATTTATTAATGTGTAACTTTTTTGATCTTTTATTTATTAATAAGGCCTGAGATCGTCAAAATGATACAAAATATAAGCATTTACAGAAGAAAACAACTTTAAATTCTCCTAAAACAATACTTAAAATAATATGTTTGCTTCGTGATAGTTGATAGTTACCCCGAGCTTCAGAATAAATTCAAATTGCTGGAGCTGTTTTGAGCGAGGTTAGCAGCGCGGCTCGACCAAAGCATCCTTATGTTACTGTACCATAAACCTCGTTCCTCGTCGCTCCGACATAAACACACCCTAAGAGACAAGGCATTATAGAATTATAAAGAAGATTCAAGAGGCTATTAAAATAAATAGGAACAGTACAGATATGATTATCAATAGCTTATATTAGAATTTTAATGATTTTACAAAAAATATATTAAAACTAATTTTTGACTTTTACGGTAGAACAAATTTGCTAGTCAAATATCAATGTTTTAAGTATTTATTTTTAAAATACAGGGTGTTCCATAACCTATCCGACAAACTTTAAGGGTTAAATCTACAATAAAAAACAATAAAAAAACTTAATATAAAAGAAATGACCTAAACGTCTTAGTTTCTGAACTACGGTGTGTTAAAAATTTAAAACAATTATTGTTTTTTTAATAACTTTTATACCAATTCAGATATTTTAAAAAATTTGGGGGCGCCTTCTATGCATCAGAAGACATATTTTGGCATAAAAAAATACTAATGTCGTCCATGAAAGGTTGAGGGTAAATATGTTTTAATAAAAAGATGATACGCCACTGCATTTGTCTAAAATTTAACTACTTTTTAAAATTTCCCATTTGGTTTGAAACAAATTTGATCTCTTTACTTTTGTTTTTATTTGATGCACAGTTTTTGCGTAAATAAATAGAAAGCATTTCTAGCCAAATAAGAAATAAATAATGAAGGGGATGTTTAACTGTAGAACTTGATATTATTTATACGAAACGACCATGCCAAGAAATGGTTTTTATTTATTTACGCGAAAACCGTACATCAAATAAAAAAAGTCAAGAAATCAAATTTGTTTCAAACCTAATGGGAATTTTAAAATGTCTTTTATTTTAGGGAAATGCAGTGGCGTACAATTTTTTATTAAAAAATATATATCTTATACCCCTCAGGGACGACACTGCTAAAAAAACTGTATTGTTACAGACTTTCAAAAATGTGTTTAGGTTATAGAATTTTAGAGAGTTAGTACAGATTCGACTTTTGTGCTGTAAACTTCGAGACATTGACAATTTAAGATTTTGCCGTTATTGTAACCATAGTTACAAGGATTCCTGAAGTATTGCAAGCCTTGCATAATGGTGTAGGAGGTGGCCATTTCGAAGTTATGAAGACTCTTGAAAAGGTTCGAGAAAGGTTCTACTGGCTGGGAAGTCGTGCAGACGTAAAAGACTGGTGCAGAATGTGTAAGGACTGCGCTTCCAGCAAGGGACCGAAAACACGAAGTTATGACAAGATGAAGCAATACAATGTAGGGGCACCTTTTGAAAGAATTGCCATAGACATAGCAGGGCCATTTCCAGTTAGTAAATCAGGGAATCGCTATATATTGGTAGCGATGGATTACTTCAGTAAATGGCCAGAAGTCTACCCAATCCCAAATCAAGAAGCTATCACTGTTGCCGATGTATTATTTCAACAATGGATTTGTCGCTATGGAGTTCCTAGAGAAATACATTCCGATCAAGGCAGAAACTTTGAGTCCGATCTTTTCAAGAACCTTTGTAATCTCCTGGGAATCCATAAAAACAAGAACAACACCTCTTCATCCCCAGACCAACAAAGTGACTGGGATAACTGTATACAGCCGTTTTTATTAGCATACCGCTCCGCAATTCACGAAACTACTGGCGAAACACCTGCTAAAGTCATTTTCGGAGCGGAAATATGCCTTCCAGTTGACTTGCTTACAGGACGACCTTCCACCAATGAAGAACCAGCAGAAGACTATGTAAGTCAACTAAGTAAACAGCTACAGAGGATACATGAAGAGGTGCGTAACAAGTTACAGAAAGGAAGTGACCGTATGAAATCCCGCTATGACTTGAAAGCTAACCATCAGGGATTTGTCGTCGGTGAAAAAGTTTGGTTATACAATCCGAGAAGAACCAAGGGGCGTTCACCGAAACTACAGAAGTCATGGGAGGGACCATATAAAGTGGTGACACGGCTTAATGATCTGGTGTACCGTATACAGAAGAGTCCACAGGCAAAGATGAAAGTAGTACATCTAGAAAGGCTAAGCCGTTATTAAGACAGTGAAGATACTTGATCGAGACGATCAAAACTTGGAAGGGGGCAATGTTACAGACTTTCAAAAATGTGTTTAGGTTATAGAATTTTAGAGAATTAGTACAGATTTGACTTTTGTGCTGTAAACTTCGAGACATTGACAATTTAAGATTTTGCCGTTATTGTAACCATAGTTACGTTACATTGTTAATAAAAGTATAAAAACGAAGACACGTGTTTTTATACGAGGTGATTTGGAACAGTATGCTAAAAAATGTCATCTGGTGTATAGGAGGCGTCTCCCAATTTTTTTAAAATATCTAAATTGGTATAAAAGATATTACAAAAAAACTATAAGTTTTTAAAATGTTTAACACCCTGTAGTTTAAAATTAAGACGTTTAGGACATATGTTCATATGAAGTTTTTTTCTTCTTTTTTATTGTAGAATTAGCTCTTAAAGTTTGTCGGATAAGTTGTGAAACACCCTGTATTTAAATTAAATTTCACTCGCTTGTACGTTTGGAATGGCTGGGCAGGCTGGGACGATTTCCAATAACAAAGCGCTGTTGAGTAGAGGATCGAAAGAACTTTAAAAGAAGTGCTACATGAACCCCTCCCCTTCCCATAAAAAAAATAGAATTTTTACGCCAAAAAGGTGTTTTGGTAATACACTTTTATCAAAATTATTCCTGACCTTAATATCCTGTCTCATTCAAAATAAAAATACCCATCTTTTTGGTCTATAAAATATGACAGCAGGCACTGTATAGTTTATTGTGTACATATATTTAAGTACCTAAAACTATGTAGTATCGTAATATTTCCTTAGGTGATATCGAAGCGAGGTACTTACAACTTGCAAGTTAAAATAACCGAGCATAAACCAAAATTTATGAAATATTGTTAAGCTACATTATTATGTTTTTGTAATGTTTACTAACATTAAAATGTATTTTGATTGGGTCCATCTATCATTACAAAACATAAATATTACTAAACACTACTGTGAATTCATTAGTTTACGATAATATGTGACATTTATTTAATGTTATAACCTTTATAATAAGAATCTCTGTTAAAAGATAATAATTTTATCATTAGTACGTATTATACATATTATAATATTTAGTATAAGCAATGATGTCGCAAAAATTTTAATAATTTTTATATTAAACAAGATGTTTTTGGCTTTAGAATTGGTTAAAAAAATGTCACCAAAATAGTTCAAAATTGATAGATTTACTAGATACTAGATACCAAAAATAATATAAATCAAGAAACATGGAATTTGTCATCGGCGGCACGGCCGCTATGGGTGCATGTGTATTTACAAATCCATTGGAAGTTTTAAAAACACGTCTGCAGTTACAAGGAGAACTAAAGGCAAAAGGCCAACACTCTGTACATTACAAAAATGTTTTTCATGCTGGATATGTCGTAGCAAAAAACGACGGCATTTTGGCTCTCCAAAAGGCTTAGTTCCAGCTTTGTGGGTACAACTGTTTTTAAACGGAGCAAGATTTGGTAAGTTAATTTAGTTTTATTTAATATACATATTTCTATATTTATTTATTTAACTTTAATATTATTATTGCTTTTTTATTACAAATTTTCTATTTAATACAGGGTCTCAAAAATTCAAGTGATTAAAATTTTAAAATCGTTATACAGTGTGGTCTGTTAAGTGTACAAAAAATGGGAATTTTTTAATTTGAATTTGTCAGAAAATTTTAATCCTCATAAAAGTTGTTTTTATGCAGTAAGTAGTTAATTTTATGTATGTGAAAAAAAATGAAATAACAAGAAAATATTTAAATTTTGTTGCTATTTTATTTATTGCAAATAAAAGGTTGTGTTAAAATACCACGTCATGGCGTCATATTTACTTTTTTATTATTTTTTTTCGTTATTTAAAATTACCTTTTTACCATTTCATTAGAATTTTAGACAATTATTTTTATGCGTTAAATGGCAGAAAGTAGGTTTTTTTATATAGTTTATTTGTTTTCTGAAAGTTTAAATTTAAACAAAATATTATATTTTTTTAAAAGATATTTAATGTATTTCTTTCATCGATAAATATCCAGCCGTTATTATAAAAACTTACTTTAAAAAATCTACCGCTATTTTGATTTTTTGCATCAAAAAGGTTCACTAAGGTCTAATTTTTTCCTTTTTTTGTCAACTTTTAAAAAATACTTCAATAAAAAAAAGAAAAAAAACAAAATATGAAAACTGTTATTTTAAATGTCGATATAATTATTAAAGGTAAAAAGTAAAGTAAAAAGTAGTATATCCACTCTAAATAATTAAAAATAGTTTGGATTGGCAGGTAACGTGATAATATGAAATTATTTATTTAATATTTTAGATACTTATTCATTTCCTTATTCTAAAAATCCTAAAGAATTTTCGTATAGTGCATTTTTAATGAAGAATTTATTAGCAAGTCTGAACTGGTCAAAACATTCAGGGCGTTCCATTTAAAAAATACTTACTTGAGAATAATAGTTTTGTTTCTGAGACACTTAGTGTATTTACCAATACTCTCAATAAAAGTAGCGTTACAAAAACATGTTCTTTTTAAAGTTTTTTTCTAGCTTGTACAGGGATATCACAGTTGTTTCGTGTATAAATAGAGTTGAAACACCCTGTAATACTTTTAAATAAAATTAATTTAAATTTCGCGGTAAATACTACGTTGTTAATAATTGTGTAGCAGTTTAGAAACATTTTGAATGTGAATGTTGAATTACAGGTATAAATACCAGTGTGTCCCAGAATGAGTGTTACAAGAGGAAAAATAAAACTAAAATGTACGAATTTTAAATCGGCATTTTGGAGAAACTGGTCGTCTAGTTCAAAATTAAAAAATACAAAATTTTATTCCGATTGGTAATATAGAGGGCAAGTAATAACTAAAAATATGAAAAATGAGCTATAGAGTAAAGTAGGTAGGTACTTTTATTTTTTAAAATAGAACAAAATTGTATATGCAAATGTAGAGAATGGAATTTTACATAAAAAAATACCAAAAATTTGTGTTACTTTAATGTTTTGGTTAGTTAATTCTCTTTAACAAAATATTTATACAATTTTGATCTACTTTTAAAAATAAATGTGTTTTACTCTATGTCATTTTTCATATTTTAAGCCTGTATATTACCATCAGAGTAAAATTTTGTATTTCCTCGTTTTGGACCAGGCAACCAGTTTTTCCAAAATGCCAATTTAAAATTCAAACATTTTTGTTCTATTTGTCTTCATGAAATACTCATCCTAGGATACACCGATTACACTGTACCTTTAATCCAAGTTTCACATTTAAAAATGTTTACAAACTTTACAAAATTATAAAAAAAAATAAAATAACAATTTTAATAAGTAACAATAATTTTTCGACGAAAGTAAGCTGTTTGTGTTTTTTTATTATTTGTTTTTTTCTCATTTAAAATATATATGTTTTATTATATTTATTAAAAAATCATAAAAAACTAAAAAAAATAGCCCTTAGCGAACCAAAATGAATTAAAATGGCGGTTGAAAATTTTCATTTTTTTTTTAAGTAAGTTTTTATTATACCTGTTGGATATTTATTATTGACAAAAATACAATATATTAAGAACTATAACTTATATTTTCTTTAAATTTCAGCTTAATCAAACCATTTCTGTAGAAGATAAAAATTAAAAACCAAAAAAACAATTTTTTGTACGTTTGTCACAAATTGTTTAGGCTAAGGTAAAAATGATTATTACATAAAGTTGTAGTTTTTTTATTGTCAACAACTTTTGTATTTAACTTTTTTGATATGCATTGTTTAGCTAGAAATTACAAAAACATTTTCATTAAAAACCACCCCTTCACCCCCTAACGGAGTTTTTGGTCCAGAATACTTTTTTACATATTTATGATGCATTTAACAAAAAGATACCAGTAGTTTGCTATAAGGGATTTTTTCTGCAATCAGGTATTTCGCCTGGACTAATTTAGACATAATAAACTTTATTCTAAATAACTTTTCTGTTTAACATTTTATTTTTTTTTAATAAGGGAACTTTTCTCATTTTTTTAACATACATTAAAAACACTTCGTCTTATAGTTTGATTTATTCACTTTTCCAGTAATTTATGTTACCTAATCTTCAATTATTTTCAGTCATTTTAAAAATTTAGCCAACGAATATTTAAATTACTTAGTACAAAAATATTGTACCCATGCATAAAACACATTTATTATTAAATACAAATTATTTGAAAAATATTAAGATCGCATTTTTAAATCAAAACAATTTATTGTAAGAATTCTATTAGAATAACAATCACTTATTTTGTATACATAGGGTGTCCTATAATTTAGGGTACACAGAAAAGACACAGATTTCACATGGCAAAATATTATTATTTAACAAAACATAACTATACTTATATCCGAAAGTTAATAATTAGGAAGTACAGGATGTAAAAGTGAAAAAAATATATTTCGATAATTTATTTTTGATAAAATTCGAATATTTTAATAAAACTTGGGATCTAAGGGTTTTTGACATGAGCTATTTAGATCTTATAATGATTTTAATGTGTAAACTAGAGATTGCTAGCTACACCACTTTTAATTTCCCTAAAACCTCGCAACTCTTTTGTGATACTCTGTATGTACCATCTAAGTAAACCACTAAACTCTCCTATGTTTTCTACACAAAAAGGTATACCTTGTATATTTTGCTTAAAAATAAAAAATAAAGGTAGTTTACTCTTAAATAAAAATTGTTTATTAAAGTTTTTGCAAATCTTGTATACAAAATCGACATTTTCTCTTTGTGCATCATATTTGTTTTATGAGCAAAAAATTTTTATCAAAAAAATTGTTTTTTTTTGAAAAATTAAATTTTTGGTCCAATTGTTCTCTTGTAAACCCCGTCCGTGGACAGTCTGTAGATATTCTGTTTAGGGCATTTTCGGTTGCACTAAATAACTTAAACGCGAATATCTAGAAAACTAATTCTTGAAGCGATTTTAAGAAAGTATACCTTTGCTGTGCAGAAAGCACAGGCGAGTTAACTGGTAACCTTAGGTAATATGTACAGAGTAGCTCAAACAATTTTTGATGCTAAGAGAAATTAAAAGTAGTGTAGCCTCTTGTTTACACATAAAAATTAATATTAAATCTAAATAGTTCATGTCAAAAAACCCATAGATACCGAGTGTTATTAAAATATTTAAAACAGAAAAAATTATCAAAATAAATTAAAAATATTTATTTCACTTTGACACCCTGTATCTACCTTATTATTCACTTTTGGAAATAGGTATATTTGGTTAAATCCTAATATTTTGGCAGGGAAATATCTGGTTTTCCTGTAAATCATTAATTATCGGACACCCTGTATAAAATTGTGTAAATTTGGTCATTTATTCATTACTAAAGCTAAAGATCATCATTTCTAAGCATTTACGTAACAACACAACTTTAAATTATTTTAAAAAGATACCTGAATCTACGATTTATTTTAAAATTAAGTTCCTAACACAAAGTAATTTGCAGGTGTGTATGGTGTAGCGGATTCTGCAGGATACTTAAAAGACAAACAAGGAAACATAATATTTGTTCAAAGTGTCTTAATTACTGGAGTAGGAGCTGTGATTGGACAGGTTCTATCAAGTCCGTTTTTTCTTGTAAAAACTCATTTACAATCGCAAGCTACCTCAGCTATTGCAGTTGGTTATCAACATAACCACGAGGGGTCATTTAAAGCACTAAGAAAGATTTATGGTGCTAATGGGGTATGTAAATTTCAGTAATTTATAAGTATACCGGGTGTCAACGAATTGATTAGACAGGCCATAACTTGGTAAAGGTAAATGGTATAAGCAGAGGTGTGTTTACGCATATTTTTAATTTCGTAGTCATTTCCTATTTAACCGGAAATGACTTCAATTTTAAATTTTAAATGGCTCTAAAAACCTGGGTTTTTAGAGCCATTTTTATTATTGCATCTAGGCGGCCATGATTAAACTCAAATGAATCTAGGGACCTCAGGTGATGTTAGAAAAATACAATAGCAAAGTTTTAGTGACTAGTTTGACAGATAGGTATAAAACAATTTGGCGAAGTTACATTTTCGTGTCTAACTATAATTTTTCAAATAACAACTTCTTTTAGACAAGAACTTTTCGAATAAAGGATTTTTTGACAAATTTAACGATACCAATGAATTTGCGGTCGGAATAAAAATAAGGTCATAAATAAAGAATTATAGCCACCCAGATGCAATAATACAAAGAGCTCTCATAAAATCAAGTAGGCGTAAAAACTTTTAAAAATGACAAATTACCATTTAGAATTGTCTCAGGAATCAAAAAATGGTAAAATATACAGAGTGTTTCATTTAAAAATTCAAATTTGGAGTCATTGTCGTTTAAACCGGAAGTAACGAAAAGGTATAAAATATGCAAAAACTCTCCTCTTTTCATTCTACTTACCTATACAAAGTCTCATTTTAATATGTTTTATACGCTAGAAGTTATGGCTTGTCTAATAGATGCGTTGACACCCGGTATGGATAAACATCTATTTTTTTGAGATGTAAATTTGATCCACATAAACAGTAGCTTTAATTTTAGGAATTCTTATTTTATGCCATAAGCAGCGTTAGGCTGTTTTTACAGTAAGGCTTTCCGCACATGGGTCGGTAAAACAGCGATGAGGACGTGATTTAAATGCCTGTAGGCATATTCGCGTTTTGAAGCAGAAATCACAAATTTTTTTAGCATTTAGCTTCTTTACAACCATGTTTAACATTATTATTGTAAAACAGTTACCCTCGTAAGTCCCAAACTTACGTTCCTATACAAATGTTGCAGCTTGAAACGCGAATATGCTTACACACTATCGAAAAGTTAGCGAATCTCGTTCTCGCCGCTTCTAGAACGACCCATGTGCGGGGAGCCCTAGTTTCTTGCATGGCACTTTTCTTGTATGCAATTTTATTTAAAATGTTTACTCTTTAAAATTTATTGTTTGAATAAAAAAAAAACATACACATACAATTTCGGTCATCATTGGGTTTTACCTTTTTAAGGACAAACTATAAATAAACCGCTTACAGTAATAGAGGTGTACAAATTTTCATTAAATTTTATGCAAAAACGAGGCCACAGTTCAAAAAAATATTTTTCAACTTGCAATGGCCGTAGCTCTGAGGGGTGCTACTATTAAGCATAGACAGTAGGGTGCTTTAAAAACATTTGTATTTTTATTAAGTCTTACCCTCTTAAATGTTTCTGTTAGATGTAAAAAAATTCTCACCAAATATGAGCACTATAGCTCAACTCTAAGGGGTCGCTATTTTTATTTTAGTTTCTCATTTAATTAACATGGAAAAAATCTGTTTATTTTCTTAAAGTTAAGTTTTTAAGCTTTATAAAACTCTAAAACAAAGTAAGATTATTAAAGTCTGGTTACAGTTATAAAATTATTGCAAACTTTTTTTTATTTTTAAAATTCAGTACTTTTTAAATGGCTATAACTAGTCATTTTGTAAAGATAATCCAGCATTGTCTTGTGGTTTTAGGAACCTCAAAGACTTAATTTAAAAAAAAACCAAAGTGGTTTTGTAAAAATTGCGTTAATAATGTGAACAGGTTTTCATTTATATTTTGCCACGCACTTTAAACTTTAACCAAGAAGAATAGAAAAAAGGTCCTGTTTCGTACTGTTTGTACCTTTTAAGTATAAAAAAGAAACAAATGTGCATCCAAAAATCAAGGAAAATGAAGGTCTTTTAAAATCTTTAAAAACATACTATATTTGTGGTATTTTTGTAGTGTAAGGATATATCTATCTTTAATAGTTTTTAAAATATGACTACCTAAATCTGAAAAATAGTAGGATATAATTTCCATTATACCCACCTACGGCACTAAGCTGAGTCTGTAGTGGTAATGGAAATTATATCCTGATTTAAATGGCCATATTTCCGAAACTATTAAAGATAGATATATCAAATGGGGTATTTTGGTAAAGCTTTTTAAAGGCGAAAGAAGATCTTTCTAATGGTGACATAATATACAGTGTGTCCCATTTAAAAAAGTTACCTCTTTATTTTCTTGAGTTTTTAATTTTCATTTGTTTTTTTTTCATGTTAATTAAATGAGAATGGGAATTTTAGAACATATATTTATATTAAAAATGGTGATTTGACGAAAAATATGCCCTTTAAAATATTTGTGGTAAATTTTGAAACACCCCGTTGATATTGTAAAACAAGAAACATTTTTTTTGGGTTTTACTATCGTGTTTTAAAAGTAAGGCCGTGTTTCCACGGGCCACTTTTTGAAGTTGATATGGGCCACAAAAAGTGGTTGGTCTACTGTCGCCAGCTTGTAGTTCCGTTTTCCAACAATGCTAAAAATTTTGTGGTCGAATTGGCTACTATGGAAACACTTTTTGTGGTCCATATCAACTTCAAAAAGTGGCCCGTGGAAACACGGCCTAAGACATAGGTTCATTTGAAGGTTTTTTTCTTAAGATGAACTTAAAATCACACTTTTGAATATTATACATTATTTTTGAACCTTTTTTTCGAAAACTAAACTATTTAATATGGAAAAAATATAAAGCCCTGTGTATAAATAACATTTTTTTTTTGGTAATTATTGTAGTTTGAAGTTATACTATTAAATATCTATTTCTATTATAGATAAAAGGTTTATTCCGAGGAGCTGCAGCTTCGGTGCCCAGAGCATTTGTGGGGGTTCATCACAACTAATGTCATTTGATTATGCTAAACAATTTATTGATACATACAGTATTACAGATAAACCAATTCTCAAGTCATTTCTGGGAAGTATGATTGGGGGAGTAGCAATAAGTATAGCAATGACACCATTCGATCTTATTTTAACAAGGCTTTATAATCAACGTAAGTATTTACATAAAATATCTTTTCTAACTAACCTAGCATAAGATATGGATCAAACCAAAAATTAAGGTGGTTCTTTGGCTAGACTCTAATTCGTATGAACATATGTCCGAAATTTCAGAACTTTATAGTTTCTTTGTAATTTATAAATAATATTTTCAATATTCTTAAACCAATTTGCCCAACGTTTAAGGAACAAGATGCTTAATAATTAGGTTAAAATTATTGGGTACAGTAGCGTCTCAATGGACACTAGAGCCAATATTATTAAGAAAAAAAATACGCCACTGATTTTTTTTTGTTGTTTTTTTTTACAACTTTTTAGTCTCCTGCTTTTTTTCGTATCTACATAGTTTTGATTTTGAGACAAACTATCGGTGCCACTCTTACTTATTCTAAAATGTATCCATCTAGACATCATTAAATAAAAGGCAAAAAAAAATAAAAAATATGCAATTTTTACCTTATGGTTAATAAACAAAATGACCAAATTCTAAAAAATATACGACTCATTTACTGTAAGGTCAAAATTGTAATTTTTTATTTTATTTTTATTTTGAAAATATTTTAACGCAGAACGATACCAAACGATCTGACGTTTTTGTTTTATAATCTTAATATTTATTATTTATCTGCCAAATAAAGCAGAACAAGAAACATGGAAATTATTAACGGAGACTTTTGCGATATACTTAAGGAAACGTTAAGAAACAAAAAAAAGGCCTGATCTGAATTATTAAACTTTAACTTATTAGAGTAAGAGCCCGTGAGCGGCAGACCTTCGTCATTTTGTAAAAGCTGAAACTTTGTCAGCGCATTCTTCCAACATAGGTAGAAGCGATGGGAGAATAAGTTTGACTCATAGTGGCTTTGGCAGGTACCAGGTACCAAAGGTGACCAAATTGAAAGCTAACTTTCGTCATTTTGTAAAAGCTGAATTTTATGTATGTTACTTGGGTACCTATTAGAAGATATTTCCCCAGTCGGCAGACAGTTCTGAGAGTTCCTGCCCTGTGGCAGACAAAAATTTGGTCTGGCTGTAGGGGCCCAATTGTCCGAGTAAGTCCAATATTTCTGTTATTTAACAAGATATGAAAACACTCTTTTTATAAAAGTTATAGTGTTTTTAAACGCGGATGTCGTGAAAATATTTTGGTTTATACAGAGTGTCCCAAAAAAAGTAATAACTGTAAAGTTATCTTTTTTTTATTTTAACCTCAAATTTTCTACCTTTAAAGTTAACTAAATAAAAAGTTTAAAAAAATTTCCCCAGTCGGCACACACTTCTAATAATTCCTACAACCTAGTAGACAAAAATTTAGTCTGGCTGCAGGGTGGCTCAAATGTCAGATTAAGTCCAATATTTCTGTTATTTATCAACTGATGACAAAACCTTTTTTATAAAATTTATATTGTTTTTAAACGCGGATGTCCTAAAAATATTTTGGTTTATACAGAGTGTCCCAAAAAAATGTAATAGCTGTGAAGTTTTTTTAATTGTAACCCTAATTTTGTGTATGTTACTTGGGTACTTATAGGAAGATATTTCCCCACTCGGCAGACACTTCTGATAGTTCCTTCCCCCTGGCAGACAAAAATTTAGTCTGGCTGCAGGGTGGCTTAAATGTCCGATTAAGTCCAATATTTCTGTTATTTAACAAGATACGAAAAACTTTTTTATAAAAGTTATAGTGTTTTTAATCGCGGATATTTCAAAAATATTTTGGTTTATACAGAGTGTCCTAACAAAAAGTTATAGCTTTAAAGCTATTAATTTTAATTTTTCTACATTGAAAGTTAACCAAATTAAAAGTCAACTTTCGTTATTTTGTAAAAGCTAAATTTTATGTATGGTATTTGGGCACCTATTAGAAGATGTTTTCCCAGTCGGCAGACACTTCTGATAGTTCCTACCCCCTGGCAGACAAAAATTTATTCTGGCTGCAGGGTGGCACAAATGTCCGATTAAGTCCAATATTCCTGTTATTTACCAAGATATGACAATTTTTTTTTATATAAAAGTTATAATGTTTTTAAACGCGGAGGTCATAAAAAAATTTGATCTATACAGGGTGTCCCAAAAAAAGAAATGGCCTTAAAAGTTTTTATTTTTTTTATTTTAACCCCAATTTTTCTTTGCGGGATCAAATTTAGCATAAAAAGCACATGGAAGGTTATTTTATTTTTACACCCGTTGCAATGTTGCCACATCATTTATAATTTACAAAAACTTCCATAAAAAACTTAATCGGACATTTGAGCCACCCTGCAGCCAGACTAAATTTTTGTCTGCCAGCGGGTAGGAACTATAAAAAGTGTCTACCGACTGGGAAAATATCTTCTAATAGGTACCCAAGTAACATACATAAAATTCAGCGTTTTTACAGAATGACGGAAGTTAAGTTTAATTTAGTTATGATATAATTTAGTTAATAATAATTTCAATGTAAAAAATTGCGGTTACAATTAAAAAAAAAATTAATAACTTCACAGCTATTCCTTTTTTTTTGGGACACTCTGTATGAACCAAAATATTTTGAAACATCCGCGTTTAAAAACACTATAACTTTTTTAGAAAAAGTTTTTTCGTATCTTGTTAAATAACAGAAGAATTTGGACTTAATCGGACATTTGAGCCACCCTGCAGCGAGACTAAATTTTTGTCTGCCAGGGTGTAGGAATTATCAAAAGTGTCTGCCGACTAGGAAAATTTTTTCTAATAGGTACACAAGTAATATATATAAACTTCAGCTTTTACAAAATGACGAAAGTTAACTTTTTATTTAGTTAACTTTCAAGGTAGAAAATTTGAGGTTAAAATTAAAAAAGATAACTTTACAGATATTACTTTTTTTTGGGACACTCTGTATAAACTAAAATATTTTTAGGACATCCGCGTTTAAAAACACTATAAAAAGAGTTTTTCATATCTTGTTAAATAACAGAAATATTGGACTAAATATTGGACTTACTCGGACAATTGGGCCCCCTACAGCCAGACTAAATTTTTGTCTGTCACAGGGCAGGAACTATCAGAAGTGTCTGCCGATGGGAAATATCTTCTAATAGGTACCCAAGTAACATACATAAAATTCAGCTTTTACAAAATGACGAAAGTTAACTTTCAATTTATTAACCTTTGGTACCTGGTACCTGCTAAAGCCACTATGAGTCAAACTTCATAGTCCCCCATCGCTTCGACCTTTGTTGGAAGAATGCGCTGACAAAGTTTTAGCTTTTACAAAATGAGGAAGGCTCACGGGCTCTTAGACTATATACAAAACATCGAACTGACACGACATTTTAAAACTGGCTCATACTGTTCTGGTTATTGAAACAAATAAAAGATTTCTTATGTTAAATTCCTTATGACTTTTTAGGTGTTCAATTAGCAAAGTGTTATTAACTTAACAGACTTAGAACCGTTTAAAATTTGGCTTAAATACCGTACAAACAGTGCGGTTTTAATGCACTGTCCAAAAAGTCTAAAAACGGCTGGGTCGATTTTCAAAAACAAAGTGGCGTTAGGTAGGGAATTAAAGAATCCTTAAAACAAAGTACTACATGCTTTCTATTTGAGAAAAAAAGGTTGCCAGTGCCCCTTGACACTAGACCACGTGACCAAAATTATTTTAATGCCAAAAATAGCTTAAGTGACACCATTTTACACAAATTTTATCCTATCTCTATATCTTGACCAATTCAAAAGTAAAGGGAAGAGAACTTTCAAAGACTGCAACAGTACAGGATTTTTATTTATATTTTGCCACCCACTTTTAACTATAACCAAGAAGGATAAAAAAAACGTCCTGTATAAAAGTTTCATACTTTTCATCTATTATCTTTTAAGCATAATAAAAGAAACAAATGAATATCGAAAACTCAAAAAAGTTACAGGGTATCCTTTTTTAAATATGACACCCTGTATATTATGTCATCAATTAAAAGATCTCTTTACAAAAATAGCACATTTGATATATCTATCTTTAATAGTTTCAGTAATATGGACATTTAAATCTGGATATAATTTTCATTACAACTACCATCTCAGCTTAGTGTCGTAGGTAGGTATAATGGAAATTATACAGTGCTTGTCTAAATTCAGGACCCCCCTACTAACTTTTGAAATAATTGGTATTTTGGAAATGACAGATATAAATTTTAAACTGACAGCTGGGCGCCAATTTGAAAAGAAAAATTAAATGGTAAGGGGTGTCTTGTGGCACATCATTTTAAAGCTCCTCACAAGTACTTTATAACCCCAGAATATAAAGTCAATACCTTTATCTACTATAAAATGGCGGTACTTTAAAAATTACCTGAATACCTCATTTAGATGGCCGTATTTCTGAATCTAGTTAAGTTAGATACGATTAATGTCGTATTTTGTTAAAGCTCCTAAAGGATTTATTTAATGGTAATATTGGTAATACTATATAGGGTAGGGCAAAAAATATATTTTTTTAATGACGCACCCTGCTTATTTTTTTATCTTTGGACAATCCACGAAGGCTAAAAGCCTAAATACTAACGTACCGTGGGTGTCTTAAGCAAGGTTAGAGAAAATTTGTTAACACGGGATTTAAAAACTTGAAGATTTGGGGGAGAAGGAAGTTCGGGGCCTCCCCAGTTGGACCGTATAGGGATGCATACGTGCGGCACCACGAGTTTCTGTGTTTGGAGCCGCAAGAGGAGGGACTATATTTAATAATTCGTCGGAGCAGAAGCCGTAAAAGTATCTATAAAAGAGCGATAGATCTCCCACAGCTCGACGATGGGCAAGAGAAGGAAGTCTTTGAGTAAGTATTTTACCATTAAAAAGATATGCAAAAGACCTTTAAGAAAATACCACATAAGGTGGATCTACCTTTATTAGTTTTGAAAATATGGCCATCCAAATCAGGTATTCGGGTAATTTTTAAACTACTGCCATTTTTTTGGGAGGTAAAGGTATTCACTTTATATTCTGGGGTTATAGAGAACTTGTCAGGACCTTTAAAATGATGTGCAACGAGACTCCCCTTCTCATTTAATTTTTCTTTTTAAAATGGCGCCCAGCTGTCAGTTTGACATTATTATCTGTCATTTCTTGTCTTCAATTTGGTTAATGTTGTTTTACTAAAGTCCTCAAATTTTTATGAAAAATTACTAAAAAATTCAAAAGTTAGTAGGGGGTCCTGATTTTAGACGCAGTGCTTGTCTACTATTTTTTAGATTTAAGTAGTCATATTTCAAAAACTAATAAACCTAGATATATGAAATGTGGTGTTTTTGTTAAGCATTTTAAAAGATCTTCTTATTGGTGATATAATATACAAAGTGTTACATTTAACAAAAGTTTACCTTTTCATTTTTTTTTAGCTTTTAATGTTCATTTGTTTCCTTTTGTGTGCTTAAAAGATATTTGATGAAACTTTTTACAGGACATTTTTTTCTATCCTTGTTGGTAATAGTTAAGTGAGAGGCAAAATATAAATTGGATGTAAACTTCAAACTTCAAATCAAACGCTTATAATTCTAGAACGACAGGACCGATTTTTAAAAATAAAAGGTCATAAGTAGAGAATCGAACGGCCTTTAAAACAAGGTGCTACGTGACCCCTTTTTCCATTTAAATAAAAAGTTGCTAGTGCTCTTTTAGCACTAGACCACGGGTCCGAAATTATTTTTATACCAAAGAGTAGTTTAAGTGACACCCTTTTACCCAAATTTTACCCGATCTGATATCTTGTCGCATTCAAAAGATAAAGTGTGGGAACTCCTTTAATCCATACTTCTATACTAACATTATAAGAGTTAAATTTTGACACTTTGTTTTTTTGTGTGTTTATTTGTTTGTTTATTTGTTTGTAGCCGCTAATCTTCGGAAGTACTGAACCTATCATAAAAATTCTTTCACAATCAGAAAGCTACACTATTCAGTAGTGTTATAGGCTATACTTTACTATGATTAAACAAAAAGTTCATTTATATTAACGCTCAACCAAGTGGGCACGGATCGGCTAACTTGGATTAACTATAACTTTGTAAGGGTTAATCTTCGGAAACACTAAACTGATCATAAAAACTCTTTTACAATTAGAAAGCTACACTATTCAGGAGTGTTATAGGCTATATTTTATAATGATTAAACAATAATTTCAGAGAAAATAATGACATATGCATATCAATGTATACTTATTTAATATTATAAAGAGGTTAAGTTTGTAGCTACGCCTATAAGCTCCGGTTAGTCCAGTAGTAGAATGCTCGCCTGTCAGGCGGGCGGCCCAGGTTCGATTCTCTGTGGAAGCAGATTTCTTTTTTTTAAATAGATAAGAATAAAAGAACACAACGAATTTACTTATTTTTAGTAGATTTTTTTTTGATATTTATTTATACTAATCTATACTAATATTATAAAGATTTACCTCCTTTTGTAACTTTGTTTTTTGTAAGGGCAGAAATACTGAACCGATTATGAAAATTATTTTACAATCAGAAAGGGACACTATTCCGAAGTGCTATATGCTATGTTTTATTATGATTGAACAAAAAGTTCAGTGAAAAATAATGACATATGTATATCAAGTAAGCGGAAATTGGGTAAGACGTGATGCTTAACCGGCGCTCACTAAACGGTTCGGTATAGACAAGTGATAGCGAACCTTTTTTTATAAACTTGCCATTGTTGTAGAAAAATGTAAAATGATGTCCTTGGCGTGCCATAAAGACATAAATTATTTTTTAGGGGCCAAAAAATTTTAAAGACAAAAAAAGGCATCAGTTACTTTAATTTTAAAAATGATACTTCTATTTTCAATTAGTCCAAATTTTAAAGAAAAAAAAAAGACTACACTTACACTCATATTAAAATACAAAAAAAAACAAGCTCGCGTGCCCAAATTTCTACGTCGCGTGACAACTTGGTCACGCGTGCCATTTGTTTGCCCTCACTGGTATAGGCAAACGTAATGTTCACCAAAAATTTTGGTCTTTATTAGTTCTACAGAAAAATCCGCGATACTGTATAGCTAGCTAGCTTTTTTATTTGAATCACTACAAAACAGCAGCAACTAAACAGAAGAAATAAATTTTTATGTGAAGTTGAGATTTCTTTTCATGCAAAAAACATAAATCTACAGGGTGGGCCAAATTAAACGTGCACACTTTTTAACTAATAATAACTTTGTATTTCGTAGGCCTATCTTTTTATTTTTGAAGGGTTAATAGGTAGATAGATCAAAAATGAAAAGATGGGCGCAACAGACAAAAAGTTATTACTAGTTAAGAAGAGTACAGAGTTTAATTTGGCCTACACTATACAGGGTGTCTTATTTTCGTGTGTTTTACGGGGTTTCTCGCTTATGAGTAAAGTGATGAGTGATAAAATGATACTTCTATTTTCAATTAGTCCAAATTTTAAAGAAAAAAAAGACTACACTTACACTCATATTAAAATACAAAAAAAACAAGCTCGCATGCCCAAATTTCTACGTCGCGTGACAACTTGGTCACGCGTGCCATTTGTTTGCCCTCACTGGTATAGGCAAACGTAATGTTCACCAAAAATTTTGGTCTTTATTAGTTCTACAGAAAAATCCGCGATACTGTATGGCTAGCTAGCTTTTTTATTTGAATCACTACAAAACAGCAGCAACTAAACAGAAGAAATAAATTTTTATGTGAAGTTGAGATTTCTTTTTCATGCAAAAACATAAATCTACAGGGTGGGCCAAATTAAACGTGCACACTTTTTAACTAATAATAACTTTGTATTTCGTAGGCCTATCTTTTTTATTTTTGAAGGGTTAATAGGTAGATAGATCAAAAATGAAAAGATGGGCACAACAGACAAAAAGTTATTACTAGTTAAGAAGTGTACAAGTTTAATTTGGCCTACACTATACAGGGTGTCTTATTTTCCTGTGTTTTACGGGGTTTCTCGCTTATGAGTAAAGTTACAAAGATGCGCTTTTCGCGACACCGTGCTACTTTTTGTCAACCAAAAGATGCTGCAAACAGATTTGTCCTAGCCCCCTTAGTTTCTTCACTACAGAGTGATTTTAAAAAGTTGTATTTTCGGTTACACCTCATATCTCTGGTATCTTGTTGGAAATAGATGTCATTTACTTGAACCAAGGGAATATCTTCCATAGTAGTCATTGCTTTTTCTTGAAGGATTTGTATGTATCTATCAGAATTCAAATTTACTTGGTAAATACAATATTCAATTCTTCTTCCCAAAATGAAACAAGAAACATTGAATCCAAACCTTCCCTGGCGCTGCCTGGGAAAAATAACGTGTTTATTTTTTGGCCCCAAAACCTTGAGTTATTCCTATTGAGGATATCCGCACTGGTAAAATGGGCTTCGTTCGACCAAATGATCTTCCTTTCAAAATTATTCTGCCTTTTACACATACAGAAAAACCAGTTACAAAACTCCACTCTCCGCTCAGGATCGCCAGGATAAAGATTGTGCACAAGTTTATACTTGTAAGGTTTAAATTTATGTCGTTTTAATATTTTATCGACTTTTGTTTTGGATACTCCGATATGTTATTCTACACTACTCAAAACAATTATCGCATATGCTCGATTAACTTTAATCGCCCCGTATGATGTGGTGTTGAAAGGGAGTAGTCAAATTTGTGATTATAAAATATCAGAAATGGGTAAGGGTATAAATTATTAACAAATGAGATTTCTCCCTTTTAACAGCACATTATACAGGGCGATCAAAAATTATTCATTTTTTCAATTTTTTTATCACCCCGTAGGATTTATTGCTTACAGTAAAAACAACGGTTAATATAAAGTTACAGCTTAACGTTTTCTTAACAATTTATTTTTTAATTGTCTTAATAACTTAAATATTAAAAGAGATTTGGCCATTTAAATCAAAGCATTTTTGTATTAAAGCTTATGAAAGAAATCGAGCATATGCGATAATCACTTTTTAAAACAAAATAAAAAACACATTTAAACATGTAACTGTCCCACACTGTATATGGTTGGTTATTATAATGTGTTAAATGTGTTTTTTATTTTGTTTTAAAAGGGATTATCGCATATGCTCGATTTCTTCTATAAGTTTTAATACAAAAATGCTTTGATTTAAATGGCCAAATCTCTTTAATAATTAAGTTATTAAGACAATTAAAAAATAAAATGTTAAGAAAACGTGAAGCTGTAACTTATATTAACCGTTGTTTTGAATAATTTTTGATCGCCCTGTATAATGTGCTGTTAAAAGGGAGAAATCTCATTTGTTAATAATTTATACCCTTACCCATTTCTGATATTTTATAATCACAAATTTGACTACTCCCTTTCAACACCACATCATACGGGGCGATTTAAAGTTAATCGAGCATATTATGCGATAATTGTTTTGAGTAGTGTATTTGCCTGCAAGATGTGGGGTATTTTCAAATGATGCCAAAATTTAATAGCAATCATTTGACGTTGATTAATTTGGCTGTCATTAATTTAAAGCAAAGTCGCCTATGTTAAATAGTTATTTATTAGATAAGTGAGTTATATTACATATAAGTCACGCAAGAAAAGGTAATTTTCTTAAGTGACTTATATGTAATAACTCACGTGTCTAATACAAAATTTTATCCAACACTTTCGTATAAATCATTTTTAATATCGAAAATAATTTGAAAACGTCATCTATTATTTGTTACTTGTCATTGTCAACACCAGCAACAAAATTTTGTATTGTCTATAATTCACTAGTGAGCTAAAGGGTACTTTAGCTCACTAGTGACTTATAGTACACTTTATATCCTCAAAATCTGATCAATTATGTAGATATTATATGTAAGTGTTGGATAAAAGTAAATAATTGCATGTTTTATGCTGTTTATAAAAATTAGTTGCGACTATTTTTAGAAAGCTTTCAGTGTGGCAAATAATATGACGAAAAAGTATTCAATTCAATTCAATTCAATTCCATTTATTAGTCTATAAAGATCATACATATGACATTAGACAGGTCAATAATAATAATAATAATAAAACTAACATAAATTAAATGTAAAATAAATAAAAAAATGTATAAAACAACCAATACAATGAAACTAACATGTTCCAATATTTATTAAAGGGGACATCAGACAGGTAATAATAATAAAATTAACATAGATCAAATGTAAAATTAAAAAAAAAAGAAAAATGCACAAAACAAGCAACACAATGAAACTGACATGTTAAAATATTTATTAAGTCCTAATTTCCAAAAATTCCGCAAAACTATAAAATACATTGGTGGTTAAAAATTCCTTCAGTCTGTTCCTAAAGGTTCCCAAAGTCCTTGATTCTTTAATGTAATCCGGCATTTTGTTATAGATCTTAATGCAGGCATAATGGGGTGACTTTTCAAAGGTGGTCGTTCTGTGTTTAGGAATTACTAGGGCCGATGCATTCCTAGTTGGGTAGTTATGGTTATGCAGGTTCTTCCTAAATACATCCTTATTCTTATACACATAGAGTGCACATTTCAGGATGTAAATAGATGTTACTGTAAGTATCTTGTGCTTTCTAAATGTTTCCCTACATGATTCCAATGGTTTTAACCCGTCTAAGTCATTAGTCTAACTATTCGCTTCTGCGATATAAGGACCCGATTGATGTTTGTAGCTTGGCCCCACAGCATAACATTGTAAGACAGGAAGTGATATGCCAGTGCATAGTACCCAGTTAGCAGTGTGTTAATAGGAACTGTCTGTTTAAGTTTTAGCAAAGCATAATATGCTCTGCTAAGTCCAGAGCAGATGTGGTCCAGTTGGGGTTCCCAGCTGGTTCTGGAATCCAAATATGTCCCCAAAAATTTTACAGATGTAGCACTGTCGTTGATGTTTGCTCTTGGAGTATTGCTATAAAAATGGACTGTCATTGTTTTTTCCTCGTTCAACATCAGTCTGTTGGATGAGCACCACTGCTTCATACTCTGACATACTAAAGTAATCTTTTGGTTAAGATCTTCTCCATTTATTGCTGATATTCCAACAGTTGTATCGTCGGCGAACTTGATGGTTGTGCCTGGTAGTTTAAGATCATTGACAAATAGTATGAATATTAGTGGTGCTAGTATCGAGCCCTGAGGTGCACCTATGTTGACCTCATATTGTTCTGATTGAGCATTGTTAAGCTGTACTAGGATTTTTCTTTCTTGTAAAAAGGATATTATAAGAGAGAGTGCTTTTCCCCTTATTCCCAAACTGTAAAGTTTTTCCTGGACGAAACTAGGGTTAAGGGTATCAAAGGCTCGTGACAAATCAAAAAACAGGCAGGCAACTGCCTTACCCTGCTCGAGCTCCTGGTGTATGAATTGAACCATTTCAATACCTGCCGTCTCGGTTGACCTGTCATGCGTGAAACCATGCTGACTGTTGCAAAAAGCTTGTATTTATTAAGAAAGTCCACCAGTCTATTATACAGAAACCTTTCAAAGACTTTGGAAAAGATACATTGGATCGTTATAGCTCTATAGTTCTCCATCTTTTTCCGATCACCCTTCTTAAAAACTGGAACCACTTTTCCTAATTTTAGAGCCGAAGGAAATACCCCTGTTTCAATTGCTGTGTTAATTATACGGGGTGTTCCGTTTAAAAAAGTGCAATTTTGGCTAATATCTAAAAGAAAGTAAATCCGATAAAAAAATAAGTACGCCACTGTATTCGTATAAAAAGATCGATAAGTGCCCGTTTTTATCTTTTACCTGAGAAACGAGGAGTAACCGAAAAACAACATTTTTAAATTCACCCTGTAGCGAATAAACTAAGGGGACTAGGACAAATCTGTTTGCGGCATCTTTTGTTTGACAAAAAAGTAGCACTGTGTCGTAAAAACAGCATCTTTGTAACTTTACTCATAAGCAAGAAACCCCGTAAAACACACGAAAATAGGACACCCTGTACATATTAAAAATAAATTATTTTGTCCATCAAGATAATTTTTTTAAGATAAAATTAATCGTTTAAAGTAAGTTATTTGGTTGTGTTATTTAGGAGATAGATAATTTAAAATAATAAATACGCGACATGATTTCATTCATCACGGGAGACTCGTTGCCGCATTTCGCTGTTGTTCTGTGGGAAGTGGGAGCGGGGACGTATTATTATATTGTATTCAGAAAAGTCTTTAACAATTAATATAAGTACCACATCCAATACCCGCTAATTCTTAGCAATAAACGTGATTCAACTTGGGACCACTAAGAACTACACAACATAATTGCATCATCACACAAAAATATAGTTTACGCCCAACGAAGTGGGCTCGGGTCTGCTAGAATCCCATAAACTAAAAACTAATGAGTTTAATTCATCTCAGTCGTTCTATAACTTAAAAACAGAGAAGGTCCTGACAAATTTGTCGTGCAGTTTCGTTAGAGTAGAGAATTAATAAAAGACCATGGTGTTTTTACCTGTGATATTAAATCTAAACCCAAAATATAATTTATTATTCTAAATTTTCAACACTATATAAACATATTAATGTACACAATATCTATGTTCTTTTTAGCAACGGATGCCAAAGGAAAAGGACTTTTGTATCAAAATTATATTGATTGTGTTCATAAAATTTATAAATCAGAAGGGTTACTAGCCTTCTATAAAGGAATTGGACCAATGTATCTACGACTAGGACCACACACTGTTTTATGTTTGGTCTTTTGGGATCAATTGAGATCACTGTATAATAGATATTTTATTTTAGAAAACATGGGTACAAGGGCATAAACTCCCATCATCTCCAACCAAAAAAAACTTGTCAAAAGATGAACAATGAAACTTATATTTATTTTTTTACAGCCATGTCATGTATAAAATACTTACCTAAAAAATGATAACCAAATATTAAAATAAGTAGAGGTACTAGGTATCTAAATATATTTGATTAACAAGATTTAGCTGTTTGTTTTATTTTGTTGTTGTCATAAAGTACCGTTTGTTTAATATCCAAATGCATAATAATAACTGCTTTGTTTACAAGGTTAGTTTATATTTATAAGGGCACTCTACGGAGAAAAGTCGGCAAGACTGGGTAAAATCAAAGCTGATGATCAATCCAGTGGCGTCTAGAATTTGCGCATTTCATTTTGCATTGTTTTGGAAGTGATATTTGTTGAAAGATGTAATTCCAATTGTTTCTTATTTAAAGTAAAAGAATTTACAACTTAATAATTAAAAACTGTTGTGCAAATGGTTGTTCTACTAATACAATAAACTGTATATCTCCGGCACTGAACAACATGGCCGAAAAATGGGAGATGTGACGTCATAACACGTCAAAGCAATATGGCCGAATGTCGCTATATAGACCGACTTTGCCTTGTTTATTTTGTTTTGGTATTAATGTGTGATAAAAGACAAGATACGTTTTTTTAGAAATCTTACATTACTTGCCAGGAGCTAAACGCCCTATTTACTTTAACAGCCCCAAGATCGTTTAACTGGGTAAGGTTGCCTCGTAAGCCTTGCAACATGGCGGACCATACGTCACATATGTATTTTGCTCATTATTTAATGAAGTTTTTAACAGTGTAGTTTGTGTTTTTTGTCAATATTAAAGGAAATACTTTACTGATAATTCCAGTTGTTACTGTAATTTCTTTATTTCCTATTAATAAATTATTTAACAATGATTATTCTAGCTGATTTTTAAATATTGAATATCGCGCTCTTTCGCCCTCATAGTATTATCCGTCTAGACATCATTGTTGGCGCCAAGGAACCAGAAGTGCGGTACATATGTGACGTAATGAGGCAACCTTACCTAGTTAAACGATCTTGCAACAGCCCTAAGTAAAGTGACCACACGTCCCAATTTTGACGTAACAGTCCCGCTTTTTAATGGACTGTCCCGCCAATTTTTAAAAAAGGCCGCTTTTTAGAAAATAACTGCATTTTTAATTTTAAATTTACTGTAAAAATACATTACTTTTTATTTATTAAGTATTATGGTGAATGTAAAGCCGGCTACTCACTACGCGGTACTTGCCAAGTTATATATATATATATATATAAAGTAAGTAGCAAGTAGTGTATACTACGACTCGTTTAGACTTGGCAAGATACTTGCACTTCCCGAGGTGTAGCGGAAAACAATCACAGGTCAAAGGAGCCAAGTACTTGACTTGGCAATTTATTTACCGGCGCGACATTACGCGTTACTTTGCAAGTCGAATTGAAGGGTCGCGGGGAATAAGTATCAAAGTCCGACTGGCATAATTTGTCAGTATTTGCGTTTTAATATTTTAAGTCAAAAATTGTTAGGCGGCACGTTGTTAAGCTGTTATCTTTAAACTTTTTTTTTTCGAGGCGTTCGAACTTTTTTGGTGTAATTAGCAATAGTGGTATTATATTAGGTACTAGCTATTTGATGGTGCCATATGCAAAAGAACTGGCGCTAGTCGAGTGGTGCAGGTAGCAACCTTTATATACAAAAAAGAAAAATACCTACCTATGTGTACTATTGTTAAAAGATGTAACCCACCACCTTTACGTTTCCACTTCTTTTTCTATTTTTTTAAATAAAATATATATAAATATAAGCAAACTATCTTTGATAATTTTAAATTGTAATTTATTTAAAATATCAGAAAAGCTCCTAATCTGCGCATATGCAAAACAACTTAGAAAGTTTTTGCATGAATATGCGCAAACTAATGATCATACCATCAATGTTAAGAAAAAAATATTCTATATATATATATATATTTACCATCAACCTAAATAACTGTTTTTAAGGCTTTTCTAATATTTTAAATAAACTACAACTTAAAATTATTAAAGATGTTTTGCTTGTAGTTAGGTTTACCTGACTAGAAAAAAAACTAAAACAAGTTCCGTATAAAAATCCGTATAGTATAAGTAAATCATTTGATTATTTATTATTATCTATGAATTTTTAAGTAGTTATTTTTTTACTAAACTAATGTATTAATTTAAAGTGTAAAACTTACTATTTTTTCCAAATTTTGAAAATTACAGGTCTGTATTACGGTTAAACCAGAATGTGAATTCGAAATAAAATTGGCTTTGAAATTTCGACATTAAAATATCAGGACCATACTTAAAAATGTAAGTTACTAATGCTAGGGGTTTTCCTTAATTAATTTATGCTTAGTTTATTAGAGTAATTTATCAACCTAAAATGCTGAGTTAGGTATTTTTATCAAATTTTTAAAAATACAGGACCGTATTAAGAATAAACCCCAATGTGTGATACATCAATAAATTTGTATTAAAATCGGCTTTTAAATATTTCTATTAGAATATCAGAACCGTATTCAATTAAAAAAAATAAAGTTGATGATCCCATGAAAACGAAAAGTCGCATATCAAATAAAATACCACCATTGAATAGAGTATGAAAAGTGGGAATGCAAAAGTGTAATTTATTAAAATCCGAATTTAAATAAGACCAGGAAAAAAAAATAAAACAAATTTCATTTTTTTAATTTTGTCCGGATATCTGCGGAAATACTCGGAATTTTAAAACTTTCCAAACAGCATTTTACTAGGCACATAAAACCTTAACTTTGCTCTCATTTAACCGACTTCGTATCTCTAACCATGCCCGTACTGGCCTTTCTTGTCTTGGACACGTTATATATGTATGTTACGCCGACTTTGTGTAATTGCCGATTTCATGTATTCGGCAAAATTGTGCTTAATTCGTGAAACAAGCAGTAAATAAAACTTTGGTTTGTTAAATCTTTTTTTTATTAGCTTTATTAAAATATATATTTAACTACCCAGAACTAACTATGACTCCCCCAATGTGACAGAACAGCCTTTTTCACGAATTAGGCAAAATTTTAATTTTTCCGAATACATGAAATGGGCAATTATTACACAAATTCGGGGTAACATATACATTATACTTAAATTGTAATTTTTTTTAATCACATTGGTCGTGCTTGTCCCTACTTGTGTATAAAATAGTCAGTAATAAACGAAGAAAATCCGTATTGTACTCAAAATATAACCACAGTTTATACAGGGTGCCCGCTGATTAACGGTACACAGAGAAACTACAGATTCCTTGTGCCAACTTATTGAAATTGATCCAAACATACCTAAATTGGAAAGTTGATAATACACGTTTAACTAAAAAAAAGATGCACAGGCAATCCTTAGTAAAAAACGGTATAACCCGTATAGAACACTATCAGGCCCAGATTAGACAAAGAATACATGTAAACAAAATGACGCATGATTTTCGCCTTGTTGTTTCTTTACTAGCATTTTAATTTAGCTGAACGTGTATGTATAAATGTACAAGGTGTCAATTAACTACAATAATTTTTGATACCTTTGTTGTATTGTAACAAGGCTCAATATTTGGGATTTTTACATGAACTATTCATATTGTTACGGACATTGAAAATAAGTGTTTTTAGTTTATAGAATTGTATAAAGTTAGGACCTTTTAATTTAGTCTGATAATTTATTTTAA
>JACEGR010007403.1:0-49862 GCA_014170235.1 Listronotus bonariensis
AGTGTACCAACAAGATGGCTTTCATTAGTTCCTGCAGTAGAGCGTTTTTAAAGCATTTTACCCGTAAATCTTATTTTATTTCTCGAGAGATTCCACCTGTAATGCTCAAGAATTTTTGAAGATGAGTTGGCTGAAGCATATCTAGGTATAATATAAATTTAAAATCTGGTTATTTTTACTTTATCTTTGGTTCTTTGTATTTTCTTAGGTCTTATTCTCCACACCGGGCACTTGATGCATAGTACGATTTGTAAATTAGAATCAGAAGCGACATTCTCAGTGGAGCTGTTTACTATAATGCAAACATTGAGACGCTCACTGATTAAAAAAAGGGATGAACAATTTTATGGATCCATTGCAAACTCCTTGTTACGAAGATGTGACGATGAGAGAGGAAAGTACAAATGTTTAAGAGGGAAGCAGATGCATCTCTGGAAAGAATTATCAACTACTTGGAAGAAGTGGTAGGGATATTTTTAAGATGAATATGCTAATTAAAAAATTAAAAAGTGGCAAAGTATTTTAAAAGTACATTTTTGGATTTTAGGTATAACTATAACGATGACAACAAATTTAAGTCATTAAGCGCGATGATTTTGAAAAATAAACCCCAAATGAACAATTTTCTGAAAATCTGCTCCTGATTTCCATATCGACATTGATGAAGATATATTTTTTGAAGAATATGTGACGATGACCGGAATACTATGAAAACCTGCCAGAAAATTTTGACAATATGTCCGTTGATAAGCAATGGGTTACCTATTTTCAAAACATACTGCAACAAATTTTCAAACAATTGCGTCAGTTGTCTTTTCTATTCCTCATTCAAATGCAATGAGTGAAAGAATATTTAATTTGATGGGATTAGCCTGGAGAAAAGAAAGAAACAGGCTGGATATTACTACATTAGAAGCTGAGTTAATGGTAAAACACAATTTGAACTATGTCATGTACAGAATTTGCTAAGTACCTAAAAGAAAGACGGTGCTCATATTTTGCAAGAAACTAGGAACTGTACGAATATAAATGAAATAAGACTAAAGAAAGCTAAAGTTAATAAATATTTATTTTATTCATTTTGTTATGTACATTATGTTGAGCTGTTCTTACCTAAGAATGTAGGTATTTAATTTTGTTAATTTTCAAAGAATTATTCTCTTTTTATTTAAAAAAATACTCATATAAGTGCGTATGTTTACTTTAATTTTTATTTCATGTTAAGCTTTTAGCTCTAATTAGTGTTTAATAAATAAAATTTGTCAGTATTTTGTTTTTATCATTTAGTATCGGGCATAAAGAATTTAATAGTAATATCGGCGCCGTTGCCAGATTTTCCGGTTTTGTGCTACACGTATCTTTTCGTTTTTTTAAATGTACCATTTATTTTTATTGCAATAAATTGTCCAGGCTAAATTTAATAAGTCCACACATTTTCAAAACTTTTATTACTAGCTGCTAAGATATGACAACACCACATTTTAGGTAAAAAGTTTAGATGCGCTTAAATATCTCTAAAACCGCTTAAGCTGCGTTTACAAATTTTGGCATTTAAGGATTTCTGGGCAAGTAGAATTGATCAGTGATACTGTTATTGTTGCAAGATTTTTCAGTTTTGCGCTACATGTAATATATTTGGAATTTTTAATTGAATGCCCTATTTATTTTAATTGCAATTAAAGGAGCTTCGCAACTTTAGTAAGATTCCAAAAGTTTAAAATTTAATATTTATCATTTACTAAGATATGACAACACCGCAATTTTATTAAAATTTGGCAACAATTCTGATAGCACTGATCAATTAGGCATGCCAAAAACCCTCAAATACCAAATTTTGTTAACATAGCAGTTATTCAAGACCTAAATTACTCTTTGTTAAAAGTGTAGGGTATCATACACAACAACTAATAGAGACAGAATTTTGAAAATTTAGAAAGTTACTAAATTTGATCCGTCCAATTTAATGCAATAAAAATAAATGGGGCATTCCATTTAAAAACCAGAAAAAAGTACGTGTAGCACAAAATTGGGAAATCTGGCACTTGCCTATATTACTATTTAATTCCACATGTCCAAAACAACTTACATACCATATTTGGTAAATGTAGTTTTTAAAGATATTTAAAAGTTGCATTACCTTTTACTAACCCAGTATAGGAGGATAGGGAAATTAAGAAAATGTAAGAAATTATGAAAATGAGGAGGAGGCGTATAAAAAGGTTTTGTCAAATCAGAATAGGGTCTCAAAAACTCCAAAAATGTCTTACGGTTTACCATTAGTGTTACGTATATGGTTCAGCTATATTTGAACCATTAAATAGCTTTGTACAGGGTTTTCATTTATATTTTTCCACTTGAACTATAATCAAGAAGGATAGAAAAAAGTCTTGTATAAAAGTTTCATATTTTTTTATCTATTATTTTTGAGCATAGCAAGTGAAAAAAAAAATCAAAAGATTAAGGAAAATGAAAAGGTAAACTTTTTGTGAATGGAACACCCTTTATGTTATGTTACCATTAAAAGATCTTTTAGAAAGCTTTTTAAAAATACCATATTTGACATACCCACCTTTAATAGTCTCGGAAATATGCCATTCAATTTGGTATGTAATTTCCATTATACCTACAGTTTCAGCTTACTGCTGTTGGTAGGTATAAGGAAACTCTACTATTTTTCAGATTAAATTGGTCATATTTAAAAAAAAACTATTAAAGATAGATACGTATATCAAATGTGGTATTTTTGTTAAGCTTTTTAAAATACCTTTTAAGGGTAACATAATATACCATTTAAAAATGCTGACCTCTTTATTTTTCGTAACTTTTGATGTTCATTTCTATCTTCTCTTATGCTTAAAACATAATAGATAAAAAAGTATAAAACTTTAATACATAAAGTTTTTTACTATTATTCTTGGTTATAGTTAAAAATGGGTGGAAAATTAAAAATGAAAACCCTGTACACATTCTTTCTTTGATTATCTTAGTTTATACAAAGAAAGAATTTAAAATAACTTTTAAAATAATACTAAAATCTTAATATGCAATTTTTTGTGACAAAACGACCCCCTTTTCTCCAATATAAAATTTTTAGGTTATTTTGCTAGCTTATTAACATTTAATTCAATATGAATGGACATGATTTTCCTTAATATGGTCACAAGCTAAACCATTCAAAAGAACTATTTTGCAAAGGGCCATCTGCAATATGTTAATATGGTGTTTTCTTGCTTAAGAACTTCTTGTTTGGGAACCTAGTAATATTTTACCTCTTTGGACTCTTTTTATTCTTGTTGGGTCACCTAGGCAAAAATGCATAATTAATTGTTCTTGTTGGATACCCGAAAGGTTTGAATTTATAGACGTAGACAAAATGTAATAATATAGACAGGCATGGGCATAATTCAGGTTCTAAAAATAATTAGGGTGATAATTAGGTTGACATCAGTCGCCTGGCGGTGAACCAGGAACTGGGAAAATTAAACCATTTGTATTTGTGATTTCTGTGCAATAAAATTTATGTGTACGATGGCAATTAACATGGAAATCGTAGAACTTAAAAAAGGGTTATTCAGTTCTGGTTAGTTAGGGTAAGAAACAAAAAAACGTTTTTATCGAGGTGACCAAAAAAGGATAAAAAGAAGTAAAGAGCAGGTCATCAAAATACTTTTTAAAATAAATACACACAGTTTATTCTCTGAGCAGTCATTATACGAAATAAAAAAATATCACATCCAATTTTGAATAACAATTATCTACCACTGCTATCTTGAAGTGAGGTTTTAAACCTATAGTGATATTTATTTGTATACTGTTTTAATAGCTGTAAATAAAATATTTCTATTGAAAAATAATCAATACATATTTATTCTAATTTATAAAATTTTATTAACTATAAAACGTGATGATAACGTTATGAACTTTATACAATTACACATATGTACATATGTGTTGTTGAGTCACTGGTATCTTTCTTTGCGTGTACAACCTTTGACCCTGAGCTATGCATATAATGGAATTTTTTCAAGAAACTTTTAAAGTCCATGAGTGTTTGAAAAAAATGTAAATATATGCATCCCAATTAGAATGGACCTTTCTTATTCACATATTTGCTTACTTAAAGAAAAGGGGATTCCTTTTTATTTATAAATGTTTTCTAAAAAACCTAATTTTTCTAGTGAATTGTAAGTTTTTCAATTACGTTGTTTTTGAAATGCACAATTTAACCAACAAGAGATATTCTTAAAATCTTCAGCAAACTTTTAAAAATATCCGAACTCTTTATACTCTTCATAATATGCCTTTTCCAACAGGTAGATATAAAAAATAATAAAGTCTATAAGATTAAGCGCACCCTTTCTTCTCCTAACACTAAAAATCATCAGGTCTTAAAAATGGGTACTTAAACTTGCCCCTATCCTGGGCCCCAATTCATCAAATTTTTTATGAGCAAGGATTTATTACGGACATTTGAAAAGCACAACGTCTGCGATCTTTTCCTACGAAGGATCAAAACATCTTTTTCTACCCGCGTGCGCTAACTAGTTACTTTGCGCACCCGTTGGCGTGTTCAAAGCCAACGTTGGAATGCGGGAACGTTTGAACGAGCGGATATTTGCCAAGCCTTGGCATGTCGTCTGTAGCCGGCTTTATTCGAACTTCTCTTCACGTCGTTTTATAACTGTTTTTGTGTGCGAGAAAGTATCACCTTGCGCACTTTGCGGAAAAATAACTATATAATTAGGGACCTAACTCTTTTCTTTAGTTGTTTGTAACTCCGACCTTTATAATATTTGGAAAATCACACACACATACACACTCACATTTACGAAATGTTTACAGTATCGTTCCAAAAGATTCATAGAAGACTTCTCAGTTTCTTAGTAAAAATTAGAGGATTACCCTTGATATATGTAAAGCCTGAGTCGGTACAGCATGCTATGTACTTCAGAAAAAAAAAAACTTTCTTTCTATGTTTCTTTAACAAAATTTTGTCCTTGAATCGCCAATTTATTTTTTAACTGGTTTAAATGGTGAATGGTTATGGTAAATGCTAACCAATCTAGTTTTCACCAAATCAATGCTCGATAACCTCAAGGTTTAGAATCAGCACCGACTGGCTTTCTTCTTAACATCAACTTTTTATTTTCTTTTACATTTAAGCCCATTAACAGGGTTACTAACAATAGTACACTTCCCTCCTATTTCAATTTTCTTAAGCTCGTGGAAGGGCGGCCAGGTTTCATTAAAAATGACATTAAATTATTATATTATATTCAAAGCCACCACAACAGCTGCCAGAATACTTGAAATCCTTGATTCCATCCAAAGAAGAATCTTGGTTACCATACTCGTAAAACGTCCTTCTTTTGTCCTTCGACGAGTTGCAGGAAACCTATACCACGGCAGAAAATAACAATACCTCATTTATAGATATTGTACCTACTTTGTGCGTTTTTCATTCATATAGTGTCTAAAGAGTAAAAAATCGTCTACTTGCAGCGGTATTTGTTCTCCCTCTTAAGATTTAAATATATTTAACAAAAAAACCACTGGGAGTAAAATACCTCTTCTATTTTAGTGCTCAAAAAGAGAACTAATGAGAAATATTTTAAATAGCAAGTAGGTCTTTGCATGAGATATGATGTACCGTTGGGGTCGATACTCGGAAACATTCTCTTTTAATAATAATCGATCAGTTTATAAGAAATTAATAACCTAGGGGCTCAGGTAGTTGTCTCGTGTAAAAAATCCAAGTTACAACAGTTATGCCGTTCTAATATAATATACAGGTTTTTTTAACTGGAACAAAATTCAGGGAGGTGTTCCTTGGACGAAATCAAGCAAAATAATTTTTAGTCGGTTACTCACTTAGTAACATTTTATGGCTTAAGAAATGACAACATATTTCTTTAAAATTGTAATTTTTCTTTTAATTTTTTTGATATATTTTATATCCCGATAAATATTTTGGAAAATTAGTACATAATATGTACTTTCTAAAATTCTTTATTTCTTTTTAGCATATCTAGTCACTTAGGCTTTGTTTATCTGGGAGCAGCTTTGAATGAGGTAAGCAGCGCGACTCGATAAAATCACCTTTATCGTCACCTTTATTGTAAAATAACCGAATTCCAGTTTTTACATAAACAAAAAAAAACGTGATTTTGATGTCATCTTTAACCTTATTTTATAGGGCTAAAGATTGCATCACATTTTTCTTAAAACTGGAATTAGGTGGTTTACAATTAAGGTGACGTTATGTTACAGTAGGTGTTGGTAAATTGTTGGGTAATTGGTGGTCATAATGCAATTATTATTAATATGTAATTGCCCCATAAAGGTCCCATGCCCCAGAAAGTTCGTGGGTATATTGGTTCCTGGTAATAAATAGGTAGACGGCTCGAGAGCCCGATGGTTCTGGCAGACACCGATTACCTGTAAGGGTTTATTTAGCTTTGGGTGGTTTGATCTAAATATAAGGAATTGTGCATTTTGTCGTGACTGGTGTGTTGCGTATTTAAATAAAAGTTAAGCTGCATTCTCAAATTCTCAAAAATAAATCCCGAAACAGCCCAAAAAATTGGGAGTGAACGAGGAAAATAGTTCTGGTTATTCGATATTCGTACCTATTCGGAGGCGGTCAGGTGCCGTTAACATATTGTGAACGAATTTACATGTAAATCGTCAGGGCAACTAAAAGGTTGGGAACTAATTTTCCTGATATTTTTAATTCGGGAACCAATTTACTCTGTGCTCGTTACAGTAATATAAAGCTAGCTTAAAACCGCTCCAACATAAACACAGCCTTAGTCATTTTTCTGGCTATAATGCGGTTTTAAAGAAACAAAAGTATTATAGTAAGTGCAATCAGTATATTTTTACTATTATTATCACAACTAAATTATATTTATTAAATTAAAACCATTGCTAACCGCTTCTGTTGTATACTTTGTAACTATTCTAAATTTCCTTTACTAAATTTGTCGCTTACATTTTTCGAGTACGTTGAATTAATTAAGCTAAATTAACTTATATCTATAAACATAAAAACATATTTATCATTATTAACATAAATTATTATAAGGAATTTTCCAGTTTTAAAATAAATATATGTTGTCTGCTAGGTCGTATTAAATTTAACATATTTTATTATGTATGGAAATTAAATTCAAGGAAATTAAATTTAATTCATTAGATTTAAAACAAAAACCGACAGTTTATGATGTGATAAGTTCCTTAAATTTTTTAATTGCGCAACTAAAAGCTATGGTAGAAACAATTTAAAGAAGCTTCCTAATATCAGTTAATAATATTACAAAAAAATAGTACGACAATGCATAGAAAAGAAACGGTCTAGAAAAATGACATAACAAAAACGATTCATTATCCTCAGATAAATGTATCCATGCAGGCATTCTTTGTCTAATCTGTACCTGCTAGTGTTTAACACAGTAAAACTCAATTAAAAATCAGCAAGCTGGCAAGACGTGTATATGTGCAAATCTAATTTTTGCCTTTGGTTTTGATAATAATGATTAAGTTAATGAGATTTTAAATGTACAGAAATTAACCGAACTAATCATTACATGATTATAGGTCTAATATTTCTAGTTCGTAATCCACGCATAACAAATTATATAGGACAATGGAAATGAGCATCTATTAATATTATCTAGTTATAATTTGACGAGTAATTTAACTGTACTTTAAACTGTGTCAAGATTTTTCGTTTTGGAGGTACAGAGTGTTTTTCAAATTTTGTTAATTTGCCCAATTGTAATTTGGTTGATATTAAAGATAAAAAAATATCGTAAATTAAAAAGTTTTAGGGATTTTTACGTAGAATTCATTGGAGTAACTATATTTGTTCCATTGACTTTTATTTTTAAAGTTATAACACAAAGTTGGTTTGTTGAACAGAACACCCTGTATATTTGATCATCAGTTGAAATGTCCCCTAAAAAGCTATAAGAAATACCACATTAAATATATATTAATTTGTAATAGTTTCGGAAATATGGCCATCATCAGGATTTATTTTAACGAAACACTCTGTATAATATATTACCGTTGCATAGATATGTAAAAAGGTTTAACAAAATACCACATTTAATATATATATTGCTTATAATTTTGAAAATGTTATATCATATAAATCTAAAAATAATGTAGATACATTATACGCACTAAGAGATATTCCCGAACCTTAAAGAAAACTATTTTATAGTGGTGAATTCTAAAAGGTTTAAAAATGTCCTTTTAATGGTGATAAAATATACAGAGTGTTTTATTTTAAAAAATGCCATTCTATTATCGAACTTTTGACGATGGCTATATTTCCGAAACTATGACAAATTAAATATATCAAATATGATATTTTTTACGGCTTTTAAGGCGACCTTTTCATTAGTGATAAAATACACTTCTTAAAAAACCCAACTTTGTGTTATAACTTTAACATAAAGTAAAAGTCAATGAAGAAAATATAGGTACGCCACTGAATTCTACGTAAAGACCCTTAAAACTTTTCTATTTACATTTTTTCTATCTCTAATATCAAGCGAGTTCAAAGTGACTGGCCAAATTGACAAAATTTGAAAAACAATCACTATTTTGAAAACGAATAAAGTTAGTCATGACTTACTTTCACTATTAAATTTGTTTCAAAAATCGAAATCAAGATCACATTTGTTCTATCTCTTTTAGTTTTCGCTATACCTTGCAAGATCACCGCAAAGGCGCCACCCATATTTACCTTTCTGGCACTTAGTTTAATGCAATTCAATTCAAGTAGTGAAAAATTTAATGCAATTCAAGTAGTGAAAATTGTATGTTGCAATTAAAGTTTAAAGTACGGCACCCGTCAAATTTACGGATAGTCTGGGTTTGCGTACCAATTTTAAAATATGTATTTTTTTTATTTCTTCCGTTTTTACATTTACAAATTCCGTTTGAGTTACCACCTACGACCCTTAAAAGAAGATAATAATGAAACTACCATCAAGAGGATACTTCGCTAAAATAGGCGTAAGAAGTGGATTCTGATGGCAGCAATATTATTATTATGATATTGTTAATTTAGCATCGAATACTAATTACAAAAGTTAAAATACACTTTCAATATAATACATATTGAATAAAATTATAAAAAATAGGCTAAACATGTTTTCTTCAACAAACATAACATAAACAATAAACATGAAATAAAAGTCAAGGTATAAAAACAAAATAGGTTACACAATAAAATAACAAAAATTCAATATAATATTTCATTCGTATATAGAAAATGTATTAATATAATTTTATTATAGGTGTTTTAATTATTGAGTTACCTAAAAAATATTTTCTTTAAGGTAAAATTAGTACGTTCGACACTACATGCGGAGCTTAACAAAACTGGCCTAACTTTTTTACGTTGCAAACCATTTTAAAAAAATCTAAGCTTAAATATTAAAGCCCGCTTATAAAAGCCTGGCTTATCTGTACAAAGGTGCATGCGGCCCTAAAAGAAACAATTTTAATTTTATTTTATTAACTGAATTTGAGGATTTGATTTCATTTGGCAAATTATTAAATTTTATCAGAGATCCTTATGTAAAACTGAATTTTCTCCAATTTTTTATTCTTTGAAAGAACAAAAAATAATTGTAGTAGATAACAAAACTAAAAAGTCCGTTTTTGAGACTGTACAGAACATAAACAGGTGGGTAATTGTTGTGGTGACGGCAGGAGTTGGGTCGTATTCGAATACTCAGTATTCTGAATAGTATTCACACATTGTTTGGTATTCGGTATAATATATATAATTCGGTATAATACTTTTTGGTTAGTATTTGGGATTCTGTATTCAAATACTTGGGAAGTATTTGACGAATACTTTAGTTACCAAAAGGAAACAAAGAAACAAAAAGTAGGGAAAAATGAGGTGAGGCCCATTTTTTTGCTCTTCAAATTTGTAATCATCGTTTTTCTAGTATTCCAATCTTTTTTTCAGTATTCGAATACCGATTCCGGCTGTTCGTATATACCGAGTATTCGAATACTTTTTTTTTCCAAGTATTCAAATATTCGGTATTCGAATGCTTTTTTCCAATATTCGTATTCGGATACATATTTTCAGTATCCGACCCAACTCTGGGCGACGGAGTCAGTCTTGTCGTGGTGACAAGGTGTCAATCAGTTGATGGCTCTCGTCTAAGATTTATGTTAATAGTCTATAGATTTGTATTATATTGTAACTGATAATAAAAGTGTTAAAGACCAGCTGTTCTTCGCTATTGGACCCCATTAACGATCCACTTCATCATTCTACCTTCTCGTATTATACTGATGTACTTCCATCGCGCCCGAACCACTTGATGAAAAGTTTTAATCTTAAAAATAAAAACAAAATAAGGTATTCAAATCAAATAGGATGTCCACTAGATACCATCGGAGACAAAGAAAATAGAGATGAAATTGAAAAGTCAAGACTTTTTACGATGGCAACTTCCTAAATGGTAGAAGTCGCTACAAATAGTTAAAAAGGTTCTCCGGTTTCTAAGAATACCCTCACGTTACAACATATTAGCACAAAAACTCTTATAAACCAAATTTCTAATAATTTTTTTGATGTATTTCGTTCAGAATGGTTTATTTTTAGTTCTGTAATTAAAAACGGCGTGCTGCAATTTTTCTTTCATGTCTATGAATGTTTTTTGGTTACATATGACAAAAATATAAAATTAAAAATACATTTATTAATATCTACTGTTCTGTTATAAAAAAAAATCTTGGAGCTATATTAAATGCAAAAAAATAAACAGGGTGTCTACTTAGAGTTCGCACCCTATAGAAAACTTTTTTATTATTAACTTTACGAAAAAAGTTTATTTTTTATAAATAGTTCTGCATGGTCTAAAACCCAAAATGCAATCATTAGATATTAATTTTGTGCGGTGGTATACGAGCTATCTTAAAAAAATTAAATTTTGATCCAGGTGGAAAGTACCTTTATTTTCATAATATCGAAAATGTTTATGATGAAAAAGAATTTTCTAAAAAAATTGTTTGTCCAAAGAGATGTTTAGGATCAAAAAAAGCAGTCAAATATACAAAATGGGTTATTTAAAAACCCAGCTTTTAAAAAAAAATTCGATAACGAGTGTTTCTGTGAACTATAATTGTCTTTGATATTATTAAAAATAAAGGGTACTTTCCTCTTGAGCAAAATTCTAATATCTGATCATTGTATTTTGAGTTTTAGACCATGCAGAACTTTTTATAAGAATAACTTTTTTTCTAAAATTATTAATAAAAAAGTTTTCATATGGAGCGAAGTTAGTAGACACGCTGTATGCTGCGGTTAAGGGCTAATCCCATAACCAACATTTGGTTTAGTCGGTACAATATACAATTAGGTATTATAAAATTTTCTGCGTCTTAAATTTAATACAAACAGGTGTCTAGTTATTCTGGTATTGCTAAAGGACCAGTTCATTTAAGGCATTAAAAAGAAAACATTAAAAAACCATTTAAAGAGTTTATCAAATAGACTGACTCGTTCAGTGGGTTAAAGACGTGGTTTTCATCGTAAACATGTAGAAAACACTAATAGTCTAAGATCCCACTGCAAAATTACTACGTTCATAATTACAGAATTAAATTTACAATTTTACATACGTTTATGAAAAGAAGAATATATTGACAATAGGGTGCCGTCGAAACATGGCCGCAAGTTATTTTAATTAAATAAATACAAAATTAATTCTTGGAACAAATTTTCGTTTACTTGTTTTTTCAATAAAACCAGTACCAGTGGAAAAATAGCGCTTGCATTAAATTATCAACTAAAACTTAGCAATATTAAATAATTGCAAAATATTTAAGCTGCCAGAATAAATAAACTAACATAATTATAAACATGACTTCAAAACCTGTTTTATAAAAGGAAACAAATGCCGCAGTTATATTTTGATGGCAAAAACAAAAAAGTTACCCATCAGAGTATCAATAAAATGAAAAATAATAATTACTATATTCCCAATTGACTAGTCTGACCTTAACCAAAGGTTACCAATTAAATAAACAAGGTATGGATTTAAACAACGCTGAGTGTCGTTCACATTATTATTCAGGTAACGTTTTTAAACCGCTGTATAAAGAAACTTGCTAGTTTTGTATTCTCTAGGCTATTTAAATTTTGATTTTTATCAATTATAAATATTGTCCACATAAAAATATAAACAGGGTTTTAATTTATATTTTCCAACTCAATTTTAACTATAACCAAGAATGATAGAAAAAAGTCTTGTATAAAGAAGTTCCTTACTTTTTTTCATCTATTACCTTTATTGATTATAACAAAAGAAACAAATGAACATCAAAAGAGATAAGAAAAATAAAGAGGTAAACTTTTTTTTAATGAAACGCCCTGAATATAAGGGTGTGATTCATTTAGAGGTACTATTTCTAGTAGGTATTTTTGGATAGATGAGAGGGGTACAAATTTGAAACACTTTCATGGTATTTGTGTTCAGTACTGTTGGAAATTTATCCTGGAAAAACTTAGCCCCAATTACAGCAGTTTAAAACGTATATATGTTTAATTGTATTATGAAAAATTATCATTTTTTCAATAATGTTCGTGCGTTTCGGACAACTTATGGTCACGCATAATCGTCGTACTGAACTTTCACCATTCGCTGTACCATCACTAAAAATTTAAACTCAATTGCCGCTATTGGATAATTGTCAAATATGAGTGGCCACATCCGGGACAGTGCAGAAAATGGCAGATTGAGTGCGACTGTACGCGATGATCCTGACAAGATTGATTGGCGCTTGAAGTGGGACTTAAGAACTAAACCATGTTAGGCGCAGTTAAGTCGTTTGTTGAAAGCCATAATCTTCAAATAAATGTAAAGATATAGTTCAGATCCGTATGATAATAAATATTACCTAGTACAGTTAATTTTTTGGCTTTTTATTTTTTTAAGTACCTCTAAATGAATCACCCATTACATAGTATATGAGATATTAATCAATATCATAGTGTGATATTTTTCGGCATAAATAATGCGATAATGCTAAAAACGAGAAAAACAAGAAGTACTATGTTTAAATAATTCCCGTCTTTTGAAATGTATTTAACTATAATATGTATAAATAAAAAATATAAAATGCAATCAGGTATATTATATAAGCTGAAACATTAAATTATTAGGCGTATACAACCGACTCTGTGTTGGCAAGAAATAATTGCACATTTGGATTTTGCAATGACGGTATTAACCACAGTAAGTTTGTTTAAGGACCAGAAACAATATGAGTCAAAGGAGCATGACGCGGATTAAAAAAGAAGTGTTTGGCTTTTCTTAAATCGAGTTACAAAGTAATGTATAATAAATATAGGTCACTCTGATAGTAGCTCTTAGTTCATCATGTATAAATCAGGTTAAAATGCCTTTTATTGGATTGTACAAAGTATTTTTAGGCTAAATAATTGAAAGTTCCATCTTACAATCCGAAAAAAATACCAACTGCAAAACTTTAATAAAATTATAATGAAGCGATCGTACCCAGAGTGGTCTAGATTAAACCCCTGGGATCGACTACGACCTAGAAAGGGTTCACGTCAACTGTAAAAACCTAATTTAAACTTTTATGTTTGCATCAATATAATCCAACATTTCAAGTATTCGGCAAAATTACATTTTTGCATACTTTGTTTTATATTTTATTTTTTTACAAAAAGTAATGATGTCCTACCCAAAACATAAATGTGAAAAAGGTGAGCCCAGTTCAATACCAAAGTATGCTTGACTGTGGGCTTCGCCGCAAAAAGAAGGTAGATTAAAATGAGTGCAAAGTTCTGTACAAAATCTAAATATGTATGAGATCCTTAAGTAGGTTGGATTTGACTTGGCCAGTTTTTTATTAAATTAGTCATTTTATAAAGTTATTAAACTTATTTAAACATTTTTTTAAATTCTGATAAAAACAGAACTCGGTACTCATTTAGATCTTTGCGGCGAAGCCGATAGCCAAGCATAATTTAAGTATTTAAATTGACTCACCTTTTCACATTTATGTTTTTGGTGGGATGTTATTACTTTTTGTAAAGAAAATAAATATATAAAACAATACAATTACCACTAACAATTTCATTTCTTTCATGCCTTGTGTATTCAGATGGTTTATTGGGGTGGCAACAAAACAAGGAACATAATATTCTTTTAGTTGTCAATACATTTTTAATAATTACATAACAATAATAAAAAATTTCTGCCCCGTGTTGAACCGGAGACCTTCCGCATGTTAGACTCTCTTTCTCTCTTTAAATTTCTTTATTAGATTTTAAATTAATTACAATACATGATATACATATATTTTTACATTAAATTTTTCACAACGCCTCCGTTTGGTTGGCCATTCGTCGGCGTTGGCAAATCCAGGAGGAATCATCCTCCTGGGGGCTGGTGTTAGCCCTTGAGATTTTTCTTCATGTGTGTTGTTTTTCGCTCTTGGCTTGTTTTGTGAGCACATTAAAATATTATTTAATTTTTTGACCAATTTTCCACCGAAAACGACTCTTTACATTTTTTCAAAAAATTATATTTATCAAGTTATATTCAATTAAACACTTTAAAATAAGCAATTAGGCCCAACTTTTCCATTTAAATAATGTATGAAAATATAAAAAAATTCACATTATGATTTTCTTTATGGAATCATCGAACTTTTTGTAGCAATAATTGTAGAGTAATCGATTTGACAATTTTGAATTTTTAGATATTGTTTTTGATTTGGAGTGGTAACCTTGGAATACACCAGGCCGATCTGGGTGCTGTTTATATGGAGACCATATCTATACAGGAAAAGTGCAAAGATTTTTGGTAGTTAAAAACAAGAAAATACACCTTGCTAAGAGATTTACCAAAGTGTATTTTTTTGTTTTTAACCCCTAAAAATCTTTGCTTTTTTCCTTTATAGATATGATCTCTATATAAAACCAGATCGGCCTGGTGTATCTCATGGTTACCACTACAACTACCTTAGCCGCGACACCTTAAGGTAGTTGTCGTGGTAACCTTAAAATACACCAGGCCGATCTAGGTGCTGTTTATATGGAGGCGATAACATACAGGAAAAGTTTTTTAAATTCACACACAATTTCGGTTTAAAAAAATTCTGACCCAAATTCAAGCTGGCATTTTATTCTGAACATATTTCTGAGAAAAAAATCCATGAGAAAAAAGTTTGGATACATTGACGCCCATACGACCTGGTCTATTTTGATTTTCAGAAATGACTTATAAATATTTTTCTGTAATCCATAGAAATGTACTGAACTTTGTTCACTAAATATTGGGTATAAAGCAACAATTGTTACATAATTGCATTTGAGAACCGACGGAATGTAAAGACGGAAGTTACAACTACTTCCATAGCGAGGATAATCAGAGTTTACTTAGTAGTTAAAAAAAACATTGTCGTTTTACGTAATTTAAATCCCAGAATGAAATACATTTATTTTCTTTTAAAGCGCGTTGCACTTGACGTCATCACAACATAAAAATCCATTAGCAATATAGTCAAGGCTTTTAGTGCTTAAAGAAGTTTTTTATGTAAAAAATTGTAAAATATTATTAGTATTATTTGTTTTAAGGTTTATTCGACCATTATAATTAATAAAAAACTGTTTAAACGACAAATTCAAGGTCGATTCACAGGTCCACAAAATAAAAAAGTGGTTTGTGCTGGGTATAGGACAAATACTTTCTCGTATTTTATCCGGCTGAACACAAATCTAAAGTCATAACTATAGGTCATACTTTACTGGTGAGAATAGGGCACCAGCATTTTTTTAATAGAAAGGGGATTTATGCAGCACCTTGTTTTAAAGGCCCTTTAATCCTCTACTCAACTTCACTCTGTTTTTGTGACTTAAAACCATTTGAAATTTGGCTTAAATACTGAACAGGGTGGCGCTTTTTCGTTGACCTTGCAGGGTAGAGCGAAACTAAGAGATTGAACAAATCGGATTGCACACTCTCGATTTCGATTTTTAAAACAAATTTGGTGGTGAAAGTAAATCATGGCTAACTTGATTCGGTTTAAAGATATAGTGTTTTTCAAATTTTGTCAATTTGGCCTGGCACGTATAACTCGTTTGTTAGAGATGTAAAAATAAAAGTATTAGGAATTTTTACGGGAACGCAGTTGCGTACCTATGTTTTTTCCATTGCCTTTTATTTTAAATTTATAAGACAAAGTTGTTTTTTTAATGGAACACCCTGTTCACCAATAGAAAGGTCGCCTAAAAAGCTGTAACAAAATACTACATTTTATATGTTCAATTTATCATAGTTTCGGAAATTAGAAGGACTTCGATAATAAAATCGCATTTCTAAAATAAAACACATGTATATTGTATCCCTGCTAAAAAGACATTTAAAATACCATATTTAAAATTATTTTCTCCATTAGTTTCGAAAATATAAGCTTTTAAATCTTATACACCATATGTATGTGTAATGAACATTATATCTACAATTTTATAGATTTAGATGGTAATATTTCCAAAACTAAAAGAGATAAACATATCAAATGAGGTATTTTGTTAAAGTTTTTTAACATATCTTTGCAATGGTAATATAATATACAGGATGATTCATAAAAAACTGATGATGGCCATGTTTACAAAATTATATAAAAAAATAAGTTAATTAAATCTAGTATTTTTACAGCTTTTATGAAAGCCTTTTAACTGATGATAAAATATACAGGGTGTTCCATTAAAAACAACACATTTGTGTTATAACTTTAAAATAAATGTCAATGGAAAAAGGTACGCCACTGAATTTTATGTAAAGTTTCTAAAACTTTCTTATTTACAGTTTTTTTTATCTCTAATTTGAAGCGAGTTCTGGCCAAATAGACAAAATTTGAAAAACACTCCGTAGCTCTGAAAGGTATCAAGTTAAACATGATTTACTTTTACTTAACTTAAACAGTGCGGTTTTAATGGTACTGGTAAAAACAAAGTAGCGTATAATTTGTGGTAGCGTTGAGTAGAGTATTAAAGAGGCTTTAAAACGAAGTGCTACATAAACCCCATTTAATATTAAAAAAAAATGGCTGTACTCCCTTGGAACTCGTAATTCGGTTTTTTGCAGTTTAACCCCGGGTATTTTATTTAGATTCGTGTTCAGCAGAAAAAATACGTTAAAAAATCTTTGTCCGTTGCCCACCACAGACTACTTTTTTATTTTGTGTACTTTGTACCTATGTTATCATTATACGTAAACAACGACAAATACGTAAAGTGAACATCCCATCACCAACCAACAAATTCTAACGCTAAAGTCACGAATATAAAAAAAAACATGTAAGTAAATTTTATCAAAAGCTACTACTTAGTCCAATACGTTCTAGACAAGTTTGGGAAAACATCATTGGAAATTTGTTTTAGGAATATGTTTTTTTCTAAACATACATAAATTCTTTCCCTGAACATCCGTACAACATAACAATAACTTTCCGCAGCTTGCAAAATTATATTAAGAATAAGATCAATAAATCAACACCAAATCTCCCTGAGGAAATACCAAACTGGAAACGTACCGGGTGTCAAGTTATAAATTAAAACCCCCTTAACATTATTATTTTTTTATCGTACAAAATATCAGTTTGTTGGGTTAATTCTGTAGTCTCCAAATTAGGAATTAGACTTTTATTATCACTTAAAATATACGGGGTACGACAAAAAGTATGATTTTTTAAATAGAACACTCTATATACTATTTCACCAATAAAAAGATCTCTCAAAAGTCTTTAAAAAATACCACATTTCATATACCTATCTCAGCTAGTTTTTGAAATATGGCCATGCAAATCTAAAGAATAATTTTTAATTCAGCATTAGAAACGTAATAAACTTACATCCCCTTATTTTTTAACGTATGAAAGAAATAAAAACACCATTTTATTAGGATAATTCTGATTTATATGTATCTTTCGACAGAATTCTTTTTTTTTTCTTAAGATATACAGGGTACAACAAAAGTAGGTTTTTTTCAATGGAACACCTTTATATTGAATCACCATTTAAAAGATAACTTAAAAGAGCCTTACAAAAATACCATATTTTATGGGTCTTTTTTAATTGTTTTTACAAATTTATTTAAATATGGCCATAAATAAAATTATTGGGCAATTATTGCCCTAATATGTATTACCTACCTACATAATTGAAATTTACACTTATTCTTTAGATTTGGATGACCATATTTCCTAAACTAATAAAGATAGATGTATTAAATGTAGTATTTTTTAAAGCTCTTTAAAATATATATTCTTTTGTTTGTAATATCATAAACGTTCCTTTAAAAAAAAATCAAAGTTTTTGTCCTACCTTGTATATTTTAAAAGATAATACAAATCTAATTCAGAAACTAGAAAATTAACCCAACAAACTAATATAATTATTTATTTTGTACGATGGAAAACAAAAAAGTTGAGGGAGGTATACATTTATAACTTGACACCCGGTACATACAGTGGCGGCAAACTAATTGGAAACGATACTTAAAAACAATTTAATAATTTTTATTCAGAAATGTATACTAGCAATTTTAAATTTTATTTTAATGATACTTTTATTGTACTTATTTCTACTAATTTATTTTTCAACTTATACGTATACATTTCTGTATAAAAATTATTATATTGTTTTTTAAGTATCGTTTCCAATTAGTTTGCCGCCACTGTATATACCCAGTAAAGGGAAGAAATTTCAACAGTTCAGCCTTTAAATGCTTGAGATATACAGGGAATTAACTAATTGTGCTAAAAAATTAGGGGCTTATTTTTGAGCTAATTCTATGAAAAATACATTATACAGTGTGTACCAGGATAGAACACAAATGGACCAAAAACTTGGCTCGAAACTCAGTTTTTTTTGAATTGGAAACGAACAGAGATTGTACTGCCCGAAACGTTGTGTGAATAAATGTTATAAAGACAATGGAAGTCCGAAACAGTTCTTTAATTATTACCAAATATTTCATTGCAAAAAAATTAGGTATTATCAATAATAAATACTGCAGATGGTAATTTGCAGATCTTTTTATCCCATTCCTTTTATTAATTTGGATTTATTCCTCACTTTACCTCCGTGAATGACCCCAAGGCGTAGGCACACCGGGCATTTGCCCGGTGGCCCAGTCAGACACTGATTAGAAGATTAGAAAGTATATAACTATAAATGACTACCTAAAGAAAGGCAAAACTTCGACTGAAAAATACTAGAAACGCTTAGGATTCGTCAAGTTCAAATTTAAAAAAAAAACACGAGAAATAAACCAATAGCCTGTATTTGGTAGAAAAATTCATCTGCAAATAAAGATAAATCACAAAAAGAACTAGCATGATGGACAGCCGAGGCGTGGATAGCGAAGACAGGTTCTAGTGGCGCTAATAGTTTTAGTATTATTTAATACTTCGCAATATTACTGTTTATTACTGTAAATACTAGCCGTGACGTTGGTGAAATTTATTTAAATTTCTAGTAGAATGTTTAATAATTATTAATTTATTCAAATAGTACAAAATTGTAGTTAGGTTTTATATTGGATTAAGTTATTTTATCCACTACTTCATTAAAATCTAGAAAAATGAAACAACCAAGTGTTTTGCATTACTTTCTTAGAAAAAGGGACCAAAATTTCGTAGTTTCAAAATGTTTTTAAACTAAATCAGTTTCCTTATTCAGTTTAGTGATTAAATTCGACTTCATCACAAATCACAGCATTTTCATTTTTTTTTAGTTAAGCTAAATTTGTAAAATATTTTATATTTTAAAAAAATTACCGAAAACCGACTTGTTACCGAAATATTAATAAGTTTTCCCGAATTTAAAATATTTTTTAAGTTTTTATTTTAGTCCTTCAGGGTCAATTGATTCGATGCACTCTGTTAGTGCACATAATTATACCCTGGTACCTGGACTAAAACGCTCCAGTTATGTCTGACAAGATGTCCTAAAATATGTTAAAGTTCTTAGAGAGGTATACCTCTACGTATTTAATTTCATAGTTATAAAAAAATATTTTTTTCTTCACATACAAAAAAATGGTTCTCTGTAATTTAAAAATATTCCTAATATTTATTTAATTATTATATTTATCTCACTTACTTATATCCTGTTAATATATTAAGTAACGTGGATTTGCCAGCACCTGAAGGTCCCATGATGGCAGTAAGCTCTCCAGATCTAAGTCTTCCGCTGACATTTTTGAGAATTATTTTATCCTCTGAAAAAAAAAATAAATAAAATTATGCATTTTTTAAAATTTATACACCTATTTATTTCATACAGCTGTGGAAACCAACTCGCCGACCATAGGAAATTAAAAGCATAGTAAAAAATTCGAAGTTGGGTCCGACGAAAGCAGTGGGTCGACAGCCCCTGATCTCGTTCTGCTCAAATCGGCGCGTTTGTTGCAGCGGTGAATTGCGGAGAGTTTCCATACCGGTACACTAAACGCTTTTATTTCTCATAGAACGAAAGCTTTTGGTCAATTGAGGAATCTTGGTTCTTGGGTTTGGACATCGTCTAAATAAAATCGTTTACTAACGTTTTGCTATCGATTGTATCTTCGGGGATCTTTACTCTGCGAGATTGGAACACTGAGCACAAGATTCAGTGCTTTAATCTCGCAGAATAAAGATTCCTGAAGATGCCTCGTGCAATAGATGGCGAAACGTCGGTAAACGATTTTAAATTTGACGCGGTCCAAACCCAAGAACCAAGATTCCTCCGCCTTTATTTCTCTTTTGTTTAGAAACTTACTTTAATTTTTATTGTTATAATAGACTATGCTTTACTCCAGTAAGACCCTTTTAGCATTTTTTTAGCATATGCAAATTGCTAAAAATAATAAATTTAAAAAGTCTACCTTTGTGCTTACGAAATATACAAAACAGGTTGTGAATAAATACCAGCAAAGAATATTTAATTCGGACAGGACCGAGGACAAGAATTAAAACAATAGCACGTGTATCCTTCTCCTAGAAGATCATAATATTTACTATATATTCAAAGAAGAAGCATGAAAAAACAATAAGTAAAAAAAAACTATTTTAAAAACAACCTTTAATTAAAATGCAGTAGATAGAATAAAATAAACTTTTTCCTTAAAATTTTTACTATTAACATACTGTGATAGTGGCATACTGTATAGTGACATAATATACAGAGTGTTCCATTTAAAAAAGTTTATTTCTTTATTTTTCTCGAGTCTTTGGCGCCTCTTTGTTTCTATTTTTATGCTCAAAAGATAATAGATGAAAAGGTATGAAACTTTTATACAGGACGTTTTTATCCTTCTTGGTTATAGTTAAAAGTGGGTGGTAAAATATAAATGAAAACTCTGAACGTGGATACATTTGGTGTATTCCTTTTATGCTCCAGAACCGCCCAGAACGACAACATAAGTGTTCCTTTTACAATTTTTTACATTTTTTCATGTTATAGAACCGTTCTTGACACTATTGACAGTTCAGAGAACGGTTCAGAACGGTTCTACAAGGTAAAAGGAATACACTAATTGATACACTATTATTAGTTTTGGTAATAATGCGCAACCGTCCCACTATTCATGATTGGTTTGGTTTTGCTTTCATTTTATACAAGAATAGTTTCTACCACTACTGAAGTTGTTGTTGTTCTTGCACTAGTCAGTCAATTAATGCGAATGCAAATTAGCCAAATTTAACGATATATTTTTACAATACACATAAATAACTAGACCTGTTTTTTAAACGAAACAAATATTTTATTATTCCGACGACGATTAAGAACAAGTTATTCCTGTCGAACTTGTGTTAAAAAAACAGATGTGTCTTCTGAAAATAACAGACTCTGGCTAATTTTTTTAAATAATATACACCCATAAGTAATTTATTAATTGGTGAATAAAAATATAAATTTTGCAAGAGATAATAATTATATATAAAAAAAAATTAAGAATACTTATTATTAGTTCTAAGTTACCTATTTTTAAAATATATGCCCTGTGTATGATATTATAAGTATATTATACTTATTGCGTAATCACAACAATAGTATAAAAAGCAAAGTCGCTTCACGCTTCTGTCTGTATGTATGCTTAGATCTTTAAAACTACTCAATGGATTTTTATGCCGTTTTTATATAGATAGAGTGATTCAAGAGAAAGGTTTCGGGTTTATATGTACAGGGTGTTCCATCGGAAACTGTCGCGATCGATTTCTCGAAAAGTACGATTTGGAAAATTTTAAAAATTTGGTAGCATTATAAGGTCAGTTGGGAACATGTAACTAAAATATTTTGACTGCCCTACCACTTTGGTATACCGATGTTAATGTATACTTTCTTTTTTAAATGAAACACCCTACATATTATTTATTTTTAGATTCTGCGTAAAACTCTTAACATAGTTTATGTATAATATTCTATACCTAAGTCCAACCGTTTTTGACTTATTTTAAATTTTATGTCAAAAATGACGTTTGCAAGCCATTACATAACCATCAATTTCTTCTAAACAATGGCCTTTATTATAAGCTGGGGTTGGGTTTCTCGTAGAGAAAGAACTATCTTTAGCAGACTGTTTTGATATTTTCACAATTAATAAATACAGAGTGGTCAAAAATAATCATTAAAAATTATTACGACCAAAACCTAAAAAGTCTATTTTTTTAAATGGAAACCCCTTTATTTTATCTTATCCTATTAAGCATCAAAATTAAGGCCAAGTTTGTATTAGAATGTCTATTCCAAAATTAATAGTTTTTAAAATATTGTGAACACCTAGTATAAAAAAGTATATATTTTGAATTTAAAAATATAAATTTTTAGGAAATTTAAATATAGTGGGTTACTTAACATTGGGAAATTTGGTACATAAAACAATACGTGAAGTGTCAAGGTTTAAAAAGTATGAATCAAACAATTTTCAGAGTTACTCTTATAATAATAAAACAAAAACATTAAACAAGCAGTAGCCTAGAAATACAAAACAAATACTGATAAAATTTAATATTTAAAGAGAACAAAATTTTAAGACGGAGGATTGATTGTTTTATCAGAGAAGTAGTTAGTAAAGACAAGTAAAAGTTAAGTTGAGTTAAGCCCCGTACGGGTATCCTAGGGATATGCCCGTACTAAATTAGTTAGTTCAATAAGTTACGTTGGTTTTTAATGCAAAGTTAGTGTTGATGGTCCACCGGTCTCATTGTCCCAATAAAATGAATTCCATATGGTACATTGCCCAGTGACGTAAAGTAGCCCATTTTATATGTATCCAAAATTAACGTCATATGGTGGAGGCGCCCCGTTCCCAGTGACCTTTGTGAAACGTCGGTTACGGTAAGCTGTGCCCGCAGTTCAGTGCCCTTTGTGAAGCGATAGGAAAAGTCGCTTATGGTACGCCCTTCTACCCTCAGTTTGTTTTGGAAGAAAATACCATATATATGGTAAAGGCGTCCCGTTCCCCGGAGAAGAAATGTGTGTGAAAAAGGACGAAGATGGGGAAAAAATATGTTGCGTAGCGTAGCTGCAAGGGGTAGCAGCGTAGCTACAAGAAGGAAGATAAGGTATATCTTCCAGTTTTCAAATATGGCTAAATGGTGTTAGCCAGAGGTGATAAAGAAGAATATGGAAATATATTTATTTGTGTCAGAAGTTGTATGGTACGTCTGAAGACAGAGTTCAGCCAGCATGAGGCTGCATTAGCACAGGAACAGCTCCTAGTATGGGAAGAGCTCTGAAATATGGTCTTGAATTGTGGGGTACAAGACAGTTAAGCAGCCCTGAAAGCTCAGGATATGGGTCAATTGGCACGCGGCTGCAGTAACCTGATGTAGAAAGAAGAAAATGGGAGTGAAAGGCGGAAAATGGTATGTGGAGGAGAAGTACGGGACAAAAGGCCAATGGAACACACCATCAGGACATGGACAGGAGGCAAAGGTGGACACAAGTACAATTCAACAAAGATGGACAATCTAGGAATATTATGGTATTGTATAGTGTTTAGGTAAATCTGTAATGTTTTTAATTAATGGTATTTTTTTTGTTGTTTACTTATTAGAAAAAGTATAATATTGATAAAAATAATGATTTAATATGCAGAGAAAAGTAGCCTAAAAGTAAAATTTGATAATAACTCTTTTTTAACCCACCGTATATGTAATATTAAGTGATGAAAGGGTCATTGTTTTGATGATATATAATATCCGAGAAAGGTCAAGACCACATCTAATAATGCAGAGCTAGCTAGTTTCAAATAAACATTTTTATTTACCAAGTCAGATGTTTTGTTTAGTACATATTATGTAGCACAATAACACTATGCATTTAAAGTGTTTAATATGGGAGGTATAAAATTTAGGCCACTTTTCTCTAAAAATAATCTTAACCGTTACAACTATATTTAAATAAAACTACTTGGAGAAAATCCCAAATTTAGAAATTATTCAGTTAACAATGGAAAAAATTTAACTTTTTTCTTATAATCAATGACAAATCTTTTATTTTTTAGAAAAAAAGTCAAGTTAATTAATTATTTTTTGGATTAAGGGCTATTTGTTCATTTTTTTTGTTTACATTTATTGAAAAATTTTAGATAAAACTTTTTTTCATATTTTTAAAAACTTCGAAAAGTTAAGGTTATTTACGGTAATTTACATAATAGGTAAAATATTGTTAGATTTTTAAATTTTTGTAAGCTATATGGAACTATCGTTTTTCGATAATATTGCTAATTTTTTTAAAAGGGTTTAAAGTAAATTTGGCTCATTGCTAATAGCGTTGTGGGTCCAACGCTTTCAGGGAAGGGGCATATGTGAACACCTAGTATAAAAAAGTATACATTTTGGGAATTTTAAAAATATACATTTTTGGGAAATTTAAATATAATTGGGTTACTTAACATTGGGAAATTTGGTACATAAAACAATACGTGAAGTGTCAAGGTTTAAAAGTATGAATCAAACAATTTTCTAGGTTACTCTTATAATAATAAAACAAAAACATTAAACAAGCGAGTAGCCTAGAAATGCAAAACAAATACTGAAAAATTTAATATTTAAAGAGAACAAAATTTTAAGACGGGGATTGATTGTTTTATCAGAGAAGTAGTTAGTAAAGACAAGTAAAAAGTTAAAGTTTGAGTTAAGCCCCGTACGGGCTATCCCTAGGGATATGCCCGTACTAAATTTAGTTAGTTCAATAAGTTACGTTGGTTTTTAATGCAAAGTTAGTGTTGATGGTCCACCGGTCTCATGGTCCCAATAGATAGTTCCATATGGTACATTTGCCCCAGTGACGTAAAGTAACCCTGTATATAAATTCCAAAATTTAACGTCACAATATTATGAATTAAATACTTATTTATTTATTTTAACAATGCTTTAAAATACAGCTAAGTTTTGCTTCTAGTTGGCCCTAACAACAAGATGCGGCGGCACAGCAACTACCCCATACCTACCTGTACTTAAATGCATTGTTAGAATAGATAAATATTAAATCGTTAATCTTTTGAAAACTATAAATTTTTGGAATAGACATCCTTTTACCAACGTATCCCTATTTTTGATGCTTAATAGGATAAGGTAAAAAAACATAGGTGTTTCCGTTTAAAAAATTGACTTTTAAGGTTTTTGTCGTAATAATTTTTAACGATTATTTTTGACCACTCTTTATTTATTAATTGTGAAAAAATCAATACAGTCTGCTAAGGTAGTTCTTTCTCTACGAGAAACCCAACCCCAACTTGTATTAAAGGCTTTTGTCTAGAAGAAATTGATGGTTATGTAATGGCTTGCAAACGTAATTTTTGACATAAAATTCAAAATAAGACAAAAACGGTTGGATTTAGGTATAGAACATTTTATATAAATTATGTTTATAATTTTACGCCGAATCTAAAAATAAATAATATATAGGGTGTTCCATTTAAAATAAGGAAGTTGACTTTAACTTCCAGTATAACCGGAAGTGGTAGAGCTGTCAAAATATTTTAGTTGTATGTCCCCCACTGACTTTATAATGTGGCCAAATTTTTAAAATTTTCCAAAGCGTAGTTTTTGAGAAATTGATCGAGGCCGTTCCCCGTGGGACACCCTATATTATAACATGCTAAATAAATTGGAGAACCACTCATAATTTAGAGATTTCTAATGTGAAGTTATAAATAAACACATTTATTGCGTTTACATTGCAAACCATAGATAACCTATATTTAGATCCACAGTGGCAAGAAGCATTTTTCGGATTTTACGACCGCGCGCAGTGGGTAGACGAACATGCGCACTTAAAAGCCGTGGCAAAATACAAACGCCGGCACCCTGTACCCTTCGTCCGCGGTCTGACCGTAACGCTCATTAGCTACCGTACTTCGAACAGAAAACCAGGACGCGGTCAACAAATGCTTTCCTATAATGCGAATAGTTTGTTTGGGTCCGGGTGCGTTTACCCTCAACTGGCTTGCGTACAAACCGGTTTTTTCGCCCATGAAATGTAATTTTTGTTTCGCGCAGGTTATAATATTGGCAATCCATCGAGATTAGTGTTGCAAACGCTGTTTGGTACAGGGAAAGGGGAATTGTTTTACTACGAATTTAACGCGTGTGAAGCCGCGGGCAAAAGCTAGTTTTGTAAAATAAAATAATTGATATTACTTTTTTAATTTTTTCCTTCAAGCAGAAACATAAAAATTACTGTTGCCCAAATAAATAAGAACCTAACGGCAGCCAACATGCGACAGGCATTATTTCTTTTTGGTATACTTAAGTCCATTTTATTTTAGTATGTTGAAATAACTAACCTTGTTACCAGTTTAAATTTGAAAGAGATAAACAAAACATTTTCACATAATTTAACATAATCACGTTTTATCAAGTTGACGCATGTACAGGATGTTAACAAAATACGTGCCCAAAATTTTATGGCATGCCTTTGACGTCAACAAAGGTTTATTTAATCTAACTTAGTTATATCTGAAACTTCGCTTAGCTCGTGGGGAACGTTAAAAAGTTTATTAAATATTAATTTGTTTGAAAAATGTTTGACAGCCGAGTTGCCAACATTATGAATTGACCAAACAACACAAATTTTAACACAAACAAGTAAAACGGTTAGTTAATTTTTTTTAATTCGCTTTATTAAGGAATCAAAAACAGATTTATCTAATCAAAACTAATCATGACCCCCAATGTGACAGTTTTGCATGACCGTCTGAAGCAATAAAATTACCGGTTTCGGTGCTTTTTACTGTAGTCTGGGAATCCTTAGGTGATTTTAAAAAGCAAACTTAAATAAAACCGAGCAAAATTGTCCTATATAGTTTTTTTTTAATACAGGATGGTTAAAGGTAAAGTTAAAAAAATAGGTTGTTTTACCACTCTTAAGCCATTTAGGACAAAGGTTTATTTAAACTTTCTTTCTTAAAATTACCTAAGAATTAACACTCTAAAATATTTGTATCTCATTCTAAAAAGGAAGTTTTTTTAATACAATAAATATCCCAAAAATGGCTGCCTAGATCAACTTTTATCAAATATACCTTTTAAGAGCAAGAACACAATTCGTGCAATCTATCAGGTATTAAAAAAAGTTCTAGACTCTTTAAACAATAAAAATAAAACTGCTGCAGTGTGTCTTGACCTTTCGAAAGCTTTCGATAGTGTGAACCATGAAATATTGTGTAGAAAATTGGATTTATATGGTATCAGAGGCATGGCTCTGCAACTAATAAAATCATATTTGACTGATAGATCCCAGCAAGTTGTTGAGCGTGATGAGGTTGGTAATCTTTTAAAATCCAATAAGGTATTCTTAAAAGGGGAGTTCCTTAGGGCTCTGTCCTAGGACCACTCTTATACATTTTATACACCAACGAATTGCCGGGAATATCACCTGATCATGTGGTGCTATATGCAGATGACACCACTTTAATATTTAGTGAAGCAAATGATGAGCTTTTGTTGACAAATATTACTAATTCTTTGGATCAACTTAACGAATATTTTGCTGAAAATGATTTGCTATTAAATATAACAAAAACACAAATAGTTCAGTTTGGAAACAAAACAAAAAATACAATAAGAACTAACTATCGTGGGCAGGAGTTGGTGTCGTCTGATACGGTTCGGTTTCTGGGTGTGAACTTGGATTGTAGACTGGACTGGGAAGCTCATATCGAGGAGGTTGCTTTGGGGGTTGCCAGATTTGCCTATGCTTTGGGAGTTATTGCTAAGAATGTTGGTGTGGATGCTGCTATTACAGCATACCATGCATATATACAGAGTCGGCTTAAGTATGGGTTGGTATTTTGGGGAAATTCTTCAAGAATTGACAGAGTTATGGTGCTGCAGAAGCGTTGTGTTAGAAATATCTATGGAATGAAACAAACAGAGACCTGTCGAGAAGTATTTGTTGACAAAAAAATCTTAACTGTTATAAATCTTTACATTTTGGATTCTGTCATGTTTGTAAGGGGTAACTTGGATTTGTTTGCCGAGTGTCACCTTAGTCATGATCATGACACTCGAGATAAGGGCGGCAAGCTCTACTGTGATAAATGCAATTTTTCATACATTCAGAAAAATGTCAAATTTTCAGTAATAAATTTTTTTAATTCATTTCCTGAATCAGTTAGGCTACTCTCAGAGAGTGAACTAAAAAAGTGTATTAAGAAATATCTGTTAACAAAATCATTTTACACACTAAGTGAATTTTTTGATGATGAGGATAAAAAGTTACTAGGTAGGTGTAGTAATTAAGATAATATATTATCACATTATTGTATGACATGGTTCCACACCCTTTTGGGTTTTATATGTAACTATTTGTTATTTGGAATTAATAAATGCTTATCTATCTATCTATCTAATCTAAGTATACTAATATTATGAAGAGGTAAAGTTTGTAACTTTGTTTGTTTGTAGGGGCTAACCTTCGGAAATACTGATCCGATCATAAAAATTCTTTCACAATCAGAAAGCTACAGTATTCAGGAGTGCTACAGGCTATATTTTATTTAGTGTCTGACCGAAATTTCGGTTTCGGCCAGTTTCGGGAAAAAAACAAGTTTCGGTGGCTGTTTCGGTTTCGACCAAAATTGGCAGAAACCATTGCATTTTTGTCGAGGTGACCAAACCAGAAAAAAAAGGTCAGGTCAGATAAAATTTTATTACGTCCTTAAACAAGAAGTTCCCAAACCAGAATAAACCCTAAATTTCATGATAAATGTTTGAATCACCCTATAGTATCTAAGTTCAAATGTGTCTATTATTTTTGTAACAATAAAGTTATTAGTTATAAGATCAAGTAAAAAGTTATTTTAGACAATGGCTTTTGTTACTCTTATCAATATATTTGCATTGTGCAAGTTTTATCAGGCTGATAGTAAGAACCTCCGTAAAATTTTATCGGCTAATTGGTAATTATCGGCGAGTTATTTACTGACAGAATTTATCATTTACGACAAAGGGGTTAGGTTGAAAGTCCAGAGTTTACAATTTAATTGTTTAACTTAGTACCTTCATACCGGATCAGTTAAATAACATAACACATAGGCAATGTAAGGAAAAGAGATAGTCTATGTAAACATGGGTGACTAATAACTAGTGATCGTTTTGATATTGAATTACTGGCCGATATACCAAAACCTATTGCTCATGCAGTATAAAGGACTTACTGGAGGTCAAGGGGACGGATGTAATTTCGACGCAGAAGTAATTATGAATGGTTTATGATAATGCTGAAGGTATTTTCGACGCATAATTTTTATGTTCTCTGTACTTGTACAGGACAGAATTTGAACCGATTTTGAATAATAGTGTGCATAAGTCTCAGGTTTAAATAAGAAAAAAAAGATTTAACCTTGGATTTAACGAACCAGCACTAACCATGACTCCCCAAATATCTTCTTCTTCCATAGAAAATATTCGAGTAATATCAAGTAACAAAACACCAAAAACCGAAAACAGAGTATAGGTGGGGGGCACAGAGAGCTGTGGTGGGGGTCATCGTTAGTTCTGGATATTTCTGGATCTTTTAAGTTGAAATTCAAACTATCCGTATTTTTACTATATTCTTCCTTCTTTTTGCACTAAATTCCTGATATAACACTAAATTGGCACACAATATTTCATTTAACAATAAAAAACCATTTTAAAACATGAGTTTAAGCCTTTCTTTATTAATATAAATGGTTTGCTTTTAATCAAGTCGCCATGTTTGAAATCTTCATACACATAGGTGTATGCATGATTGCAGCGTTTTGGGAGTAAAATATTAGGAATTTAATGAAAAAAACGTGTTAAATACCTAAAAAAGAGGTTTTTAAGGATATTTATCAATTTTGTGCAAAAAGAAGGCGGAATATAGTGAAACTAAGGATAGTTTGAATTTCAACTTTGATGATGATGATCTCGAATACCTACGATATGTTGCCGAAAAAAATCTTCAGATTCGTGATAAGCGCCACAAAAAAATCCCTGTTTATCAAATTTCGTCAAAATCGAAATTGCCGCAACTTTCTAGACAATAACCGAAAACTGTGTTTGACAACAAGATTCACGTTGAGAAATTTGTTTTGTTTTGTACAGGTGCTACAAAAATTATGTACATGTGCAAATGGACAAATACACAACTACCTTTATTTTTACTAATATATAGCAAAATGTCAAATAAAAAAGGTTTTTAGAATTAAATAAAGATCCAATATTTAAAACTTCCCATGAAATAAACAAAAAAAAACTTTTGGTATCATACTGTTTTAATCAAGTTTTACCCCATCTTTTTAAATTAATTTACCTGGCTTTACATTCTTGTATTTAAATATATTTGACAAACTTTGACATTAATTATTGTATTGTCATCACATTCTAGATGTTAGAATTGTACTAACGGCTTATTCTAGCACAATTTTATAATGTTGTATTAAAACTAGGTAGATTACGTAAAAAAGTGTAAAATATGACACAAACAAAAATTTTGATTTATTTAATGTGAAATTTCCTCGGAAATTTCAGATATAGGATCCTCATTTAATCTTTGAAACCTCTTTTTTTTAATATTTTGCTGAAATATTAAAAATTGAGTTAAAATTTTCACATTTTTTTAGTTTTTGGTGCCCCTGCGCAAAACAAAACAAATTTCTCAACGTAAATCTTATTTTTTTAAGAAGCAAAAGCAGCTGTCATACACGACTTTCTTAAACATTTATTTTTTGTCCATTTGTCCTATTGTAAAGACCACCGTGAACATACTGTATATCGGGACATTGGGACAGATGGAAACCCTATACTGGTTTTCAAGTAACACGTCTAAAAGTTTAATTTTTTAATGCTGGTTTTTAAATTGTTGGCTTAAGTAAAAGCTTACAAGCTTGACTCATATTTTTAGCATAGACCCATTGCACTCCTTAATTTTAGTAATTTTATATTCACTACAAAACAATCAAAATATTAAACAACACTCTTCCCATGAATTTTGCCCTGTATTTTAACAAAATACAAACACCATGTACACATATTTTAAAATAATAATACATGATAAAGTAGTCTTATAATGGAAATATTAACCTTGAATTTAAATGTTTGGTTTTTCAAATTATGTTTTAATGTATTAAGTAATTAAATATTAATTATTTAAATATTAATTATCGTAGTCTATATGTTATAAAACTTTAGGTAAGTATAGCGAACTTTATAGCCCATGTAGAGACCTAAGTCATAGTTGCCACCATGTTTTGTATTTTTAATTACCCGACAAAACCATTTTTCCCGAGAGTTAGGTATATTAATTTGTGTCTCTAAAAGAACATCAATTAAAGTCAAAATATTACAGGCTTTCCAAATTCTGGTTAACCCTGTATGTAAGTATCGTAAGGAGTTAATGGATCTTTAATTTAAAATTATTATTTCTTAATTACTTTTTAAATGTAGGTTGGCCTAGGAGCTAGTGCTCAGACTAGTCAAATATTGGAGTAATGTCAAATCTTTGCATTTTAAACTACAGAACTACTTAAAAATCATAAAAATGTGACCTAAACAGCTAAATAATTTTTCTTTTTACTTCAGCATCAATCACCCTGTAAGATGTATTATTAACAGTAAATACTTAACTATGGTTACGCCAAAGTTACAGCTTTACCTTTTCTTTTTTCTTAATTGTCTTGATAAATTAATTTTTAAAAGAGTTATGGTCATTTCAATTAAAGCATTTTTGTATTGAAGCTTATGGAGAAAATCAGGCTGGTGCGTTAACTTCTTGGAGAAGTGTACTTATATAGTCCCTACTTATATTAATGTTTTATTTTAAAATTGATTTCTGCAAGTGGGCCATAATATAGACTTTACAACAAAGAAATAAAGTGAGCCCTCAGTTCATAATTTGTTTAAATTTTTCAGCAACATAAAAGTTTTAACTACTTAATATACAGGATGATGCATTAAAAAATCTTATGGTTGGTTCATATCTTGAAAAATAAAAAAATAAAAATAAAATCTAACTACACCACTGGACTTTACGTAAAAATATCTACTAATATCAGTTTTTACTTCTTGTAAATAACAAGACAATTGAAATACGAGGGGAGTCCAAAAATGTAAAAAAAGAATTTTGCCCTGTATTTCAGAAAGGAAGAGGGCCATGAAAAATCTTTTAGTATCACCTTTTCTTTTATCAAAAATTATAACAGGTCGCGTACACCGCAAATTTCTATCTCTAATAATACCCAAGATATCCTGCAATTGCAACAAAATCCAGACACCCTGTACACTGGCTTTTAATACATGCCTGGGTAAATTAAAATAAATCTAGTGAAATAATTAAGTGGATATGGTCATTTCCTGGAATTCTGAATATCCTTGTGTTGAATAGAAATAAATAAAAAATGTCTTTTAAATTGTAGGACAATACTTTAAATATTTTGGATTGGTAAGCTAGATATCGATACCTTAATGTGCAAAATGGCTAACTCCATTTTCCTTCAAAATAATTATATGGTTTCTTTATTTAAAATAACGCCAAAACCATTTATCTCATTAATAAATGTTAAAAAACCTTTTATTAAATTATTTTTATATTATTTCCAACATATATTTGTCTCTGCTGTAAAATTTTGTGAATATAGAGTTAGCCGATTTGCGAATTACGGTAAGTATCGATATATAAATGTAATTTAAACATTAGAAACAAAATAACAATTTTCATCTTTTATTTACTTATTTGAGTTCGAGCTTGAGATAATCTAAAGCCTGACTGCATGTTTTTATTAAAATAATTAAATACCCAGTGGTTCATGTACCTACTTAAAAACTAATTACTTACGTTTTCCTTGTCTCACTGTGTATGTTAAGTTGGAAAAAGACAAATCAACTTTAGGTCGTTCTGGAAGATGGGTCAGTTTCTTCGGTTGTGCAGGTTGAATCTGGACTTTCACATCTGGCGACCTGGGTTGTAACAAAAGATTATCACTAGCCATTTTGAAGTTATTTGATCACTGTATTTGGTTTATAAACAAAGAAACAATAAACACACACTTCTTTATAAGTTATATACAAAAAAATCTTTTAAAACTATGAAACAACTATTAGGAAATTTTAACACGGCACTCTGACCCGCCTTATTCTAAAAAATAGAACTTTGGATACTTAAAACATCATCAAGATATCAAAAGTCCAAACTACTTCTCTCCACAGCAAATTAATAACAAATGAAAGCGCAAAAAACGAAAGTTTATCAAAAAATCAGCTGGCAGCTACGAACGTCACCGACTATCTCAATGACAGCCGATCTTCGACGAACGAATGATGATTAATGTACAGTTCGTATAAAAAGTAATTAGTCCCTCGTTTTTAAAGTTAACTTTGCGCCTCCGCCAGAATTTAAAAAGTCCTAAAAGTAGAGTGCTGTCCACAATACAATCCATATTATACCGGTTCAGTAAATTCAAAAGGTTCATAGGCAATGCATGGAAAGAAGACTGACAATTGCATGTAGAAAGCTAACAGGTAGAAATTAAATCGTCTTTGTTGTTGCTTTAATAACCTCTAAACCTCTACGTCATTTGCTATTTGCGGATTACCAACTTTTTATTTTCAAATGGGAAGGAGGGTCAAGGAACACCTCGTTTTAAATGCATTTTGATTCTCTACTCAACGCTACTTCGTTTTTGAAAATCGGTCCAGCCGTTTCAGAACCGTTTGAAATTTGGCTTAAATAGTGTAAAAACAATGCCGTTTTAATGGCATTGGCTTGTAAGTCTGTGACGGCTGTGCCGATTTAAAAAAATAAAGTGGCTTTGAGTAGAGAATTAAAGGGCCTTTAAATCAAGTGTTACATGACCCCCTTTCCATTTGGAAAAAAGTTGCTAGTGCCCCCTAGGCAGTAGGACACGTGACATGTTCATGTCAAAAAGTAGTTTAAGTATTACCCTTTTACCCAAATTTCATCCGACTTCTATATCTTGTCCTATTCAAAAGTTATGGAAAAGAGGACTTTTAAAAACCACACTGTACAAATTGGACCTAAACTTCAAATGCTTGTAACTCTAGAACGAATAGGCCGACTTTTAAAAATAAAACAGTAATAAATAGCGAATCCAAAGGACTTTAAAACAAGGTGCTGCATGACCCCCCTTTCCATTAAAAAAAAGTTGGTGGTGCCCCCTTGACACTAGGCTTCGTGACCGAAATCATTTTTATGCCTAAAAGGTTTTAAGTGATACCTTTTGGAGGGTGCACTTTTAATATCCTCACTGTATTTTGCCACCCACTTTTACCTATAACCAAAAAAATAAAAAAATCCCATAAAGAAGTTTCATAGTTTTTCATATATTATATTTTGAGCATAAAAAAGAAACAAATGAACATCAAAAAGGTATTTTTTGAACGGGACACTTTATATATTATGTTACCATTGCAAAGATCTTTTAAATAGCTTTACAAAAATACCACATTTGATATCTATCTTTAATAGTTTTGGAAATATGGTCATTTAAATCTGGATATAATTTCCATTACATCTACAGTCTCAGCTTAGTGCGGTAGGTAGGTATAATGGAAATTATATCTCTTATTTTTCAGATTAAAGTGGCCATATTTCGAAATATATTAAAGATATATCAAATGTGGTATTTTTGTAAAGCTTTGAAAATATGGTTTTAAAGGTGACATAATATACAGGGTGTTCCATTTAAAAAAGTTTACCTGTTCATATTTCTTAAGTTTTTGATGTTCATTTGTTTCTTGTTTTATGGTCAAAAGATAATAGATAAAAAGTCTGAAACTCTTATACAGGATGCTTTTTCTATCCTTCTTGGTTATAGTTAAAAGTGGGTCGCAAAATATAAATGAAAACCGTGTATACGTATATATATGAGCAAGTTGTTTTGGTACATAGGCGAGTAATGTAATAAACTAATAAGCAGTATTAGTCACGCATGTTTAGATGCCGGCATTTAGTTAGATTGTCTCTTTTCATCACATTTCCTATGTGTTATGGTATTTAGCTCAACCTGTATACAGAATTAGCTAAATAACATAGCACATAGGCAATGTGGGGAAAAGGAACAATCTAACGTGAATACCTGCATGTAAATATTTTTGATTGGATTAGTCACATACATATCCTTTTTTGTTGTTTTACTGGCCGATATCCCAATACCTATTTTCTTACCCAATATGTAATTATGCAAACGCCAATATTGTTATAAATTATTAAAAAAGTAACAATATCCATTTGTGTTTTTTGAACAAGATATAACACTTACGAATTGCTTACAACACAACACTAACAAACGTGATCTCAAATGGACCCCGAGCATTGTAAGATGCCTTAAAACAGTCGATTATTTCGAACTGTGGCTACTGTGTAAATAAGTTAGAAAAGTAACTCAAAATTTAATAATTTAAATTAAAATATTTCGCCTCGTGCATTTTTGTGATACAACTAACGGTTTCAAGAAAATCGCCTTTGAATAAAATGGGAAGCAATTGAAAATAATTAAAAATTCAAGAAGGTATAGATAGCTCTGACTGTTTTATATTATACCGGGTGACACAGGATGTTGTTACCCCACCCCCATTCCGTTATTATTTTTTAATGTTTAAAAGAGACTAATAAAAAACTTACAGTATAAATAAAGCATAAATTAAATTTTTACATCATTACAAGCTTGAAATTACTTTCGGTTTAACCGGAAGTACCATAAACTTTCTTATTTAAAAGCAAGTGCCTATACTTTTTTATATTTGTATTTCCTATAATATTCTCATTTTTAAAAATATCTCTTACTTACAAGCTTTTTTTTTTAATGGCGGCCAGACAATACTTTTAAATAAAATTAAGTAGGTATTTAAATTTTGTTATTCTAGATTTTAAGATAATTGATGAGAAAACATTCAAAATTTTTAAATTTTATTTTACTTTTAAATTTTTGCACTATTATTTTTTAATGATATGTCACATTACATTGTTTTTAAAATGGCAGCCAGAGATCATTTACTTGTTTACCATTTTAAAAATAAACAATCGTCATTAGAAAGATATTTTATTCTGGGATTTTATAGTAGAATTTAAAAATACAATTAAATAAATTATTTGTATTTCCATTTAAAATGCTTGGAAAATTTTGATTTTTTTATCACTTACCTTAAAAACTTAAATAACAATTTCATAATTGTATATTAATTAAATAGCGATTTTGAAGGTTCAGACCTTTTTATTGGCATATCAATTTTTTTTGAAAAAAAGATCAAGCTGGCGCAAAATTCATTCTACGTTTCCCTAAAAACAAATTGCCTTTATCCGGCACTATAAATCACTACCTGCAAAAGTAAAATCAAGAGAAGTAAAATAGGTACATAATTATTTTTTTCCACAGCCTACTTATGTTAACATATTTAAAGCAGAAATATTGACGGTATTTTCTTTTAAAGGCCGCCATTTTGAAACAAAATACCCCTGTCATTGTCTTTAAATATAATGCCCCTGTGTAATATAATATATTAAAAAAAAATTAAAATAAAAAAGTTTATGGTACTTTCGGTTGAACTAGGAGTGATTTTAAGATTGTAATAACAAAAAAAAATGTATTCTGATGAAAAGTATTCAGAATACATTGGGGTGCTATTCGAATGGTATTCGAATAGATTTGTGTGTTTGGTACTCGGTAGAATACTTTTTGGTCAGTATTCTGGATTCTGTATTCGATTACTTTTTAGTATTAAACGAATACACAAATACTTTTTTGAGAATTAAAATATCGGCGTACCTATTCGAATTGCAATACCGAATAAAATATAATAATGTGGGGTGGGGATTTGTTTTGCTCATCAAAATTTGTAAGGAGGGATAAACAGTGCCGGAAGTTTGAAGCCGTGAAGCGACCGCTTCAGCGCTGGGAAAAGGGGGCGCAAAAATAGGGTGCAAGAAAGTTGAAAAGAGGAGGACCTTTTTTTGCTTTTCACTTTTCATTGGGACCATTTTTGTGTGGATGACGAGGCGTAAAAAGCGTATATTAACGTAAAAATGGGACGCAAAAACGCTAAATAAGTAGAAAAAGGTGCTTTTTTAAAGATGAGAACCTTTTTATTTTGGCCTAATGCAAATGGGGGCGCAAAATGTATAGTTCGCTTCACTGCAAAGACAGCTTTGTACGGCACTGGGGAAAATATTTATAATCAAAATGCGATTTTTTTTGCCAATGCGTAAAAAGAAGACGGTCTAAAGCAGGGGTAACCAACTTGTTTAGGCCCAAGATCGACTTTTCGGTGACGACACCCAGTGCGATCTACCAATTTCATATTTCGGCGATTGAAAAATTATTTGCCGCCCCTGCAAGAAAATTTATTTTTCAGGTTTAACAATTTTTAGGCACCAAAAAAATTCTTACTCCGATTTTGTACTTTTTTACAGTGTGCCAACTCCCATTGTCTTCTTTCTTCCACCTATAATACTTTTGAAGAGCAATCCGACTTTCTGCCTTTCATTTTCCACCCCTGCAGCGTTGCGCCCTGGTAGCATCACTAGGTAGCCACGGCCCTGGTTTTAGGTATTTTTATTTTTGACCTTGCTACGATCGACTGGACTAAAAGTTGCGATCGACCGGTCTATCGCCATCGACCGGTTGGCCACCCTTGGTTTAAAGCAATAACAACGTAAGCCCGATGCGACGACTCTTGTCCAACCTCCACCTGCTGGTGTTTCACACTGAAAGTGTTGATGTACTTTTACTAACTAACTAACCAGAACTAACCCATAGTATATATACAGTTTTTTGGTATAGGAGTGGCCAAGGGGATGCCAGTAAGTTTTAGGGTAGGCCAAGATGTATACCGGGTGCCAACAAATTTATTAGCACATAATTATTTTATCACTTACAAGCCATAACTCATAGAATATTAAACAAATTGTCCAAATGAGACTGGTAATTTACGTATAAATGGTATGAGAAGAGAAGAGTTTTTGCATATTTTTCACTTTTCAGTCACTTCCGGTTTACTCGGAAATATATTTACTTTTGAATTATTAAATAGTGTACATATATTTAATCATTTTTGGACTCCGGGAACAATTTTAAATTAGAATATGACATATTTAAAAGTTTCTAAGCCTACTTGATTTTTTTAAAACTATTTTTAAAATTGCATCTTGGTGGTTATGATTGGTTGCAAATTACCATAATAAAAGCCCCAGGTGATGTCAGATAAAAAAATTGCAAAGTTTTAGTGACTGACCCTGAAAGATACGAATAAAACAAGTTCGGATATTGACATTTTCGTGTCTAGCATTTTTAAACTTAAAACCCTTTTTAAACAATCACTTTTTAAAAAAGGGAATTTTTGACGAATCTAACGATACCAATTTATCTGCGATCGAATTATTAATAGGGAACTAAAAAACAAATAAATAATCATGACTATACCTAGATGCAATATTTAAAATGGCTCTCAAAAATCAAGTAGGGGCAAAAACTTTTAAAGATGTTTATATTCCTATTTAAAGTTGTGTTAGGAATACAAAATGAATAAAAATACAGGGTGCTCGATTTACCACTTCAAAATTAAGCATTTAAGGGCAAACCGGAAGTGATAAACAATAAACAAAAAAAGAAATGGGGTACTTTTTATCTTTATGACATCCCACAAAGCATATGCCTAAACACCAGAGTACCGTGGGTGTCGCGTTATTAGAGATACTCATCGTTTCCCTGTTCCGTCAATGTTGTCCAAGCACTGAAACATGCAGTTATGCATTTCACAGGACCTTTTTAGACAACGCGGTAGTGCCACACCGGTCGTTATTTTTACATAACTGCTACCTAAATATGTGTCCCCCGCTGCGAATCGAACCGGCGACTTCTGGCTTTAAAGATCAAAGCTCTGTCCACTGCGCCACGGGAGAGACTAATAGTATTACTAGTAGTACTTATATTATATTCCAGGGGGAGCGCAAATATTTTTCGGGGGCCCGAGCCTCCCTTAACCCTCCCCTCCCCTGGCCGTCGCCACTGCTGCAGTAATAAATGTTATATGTATAATAAGTCCTATTATTTTAGCAATAATTGTTGCGTGCATAAGTACTTGTATGTTCTGATCATTAAAGAACAGCGTTTAAACTCAATATAAATTATGGTATTATCTAGCACACGAAATAATATCTGGTACTTACCATTTATTATTATTAGTCAATAAAAAACTATCCCTTATATCCATTTTAAACTACACAAAATGTTTATTTGTTATTTGATAATTTTGCACACTTTCTCGATGTTGTAAAACCACTCTCTCTTGTCGCGCGTGATACTACTAATATACAAATACTACTAGGTACACCGGTTTTGGATTTACAACAAATATTTAGTTTATTATAAGTTTAATCGATTTCATATACTCTAATCTGGTTAGCAAACTACTGACCCTAGTTAGACCTTTTCATACATAACACTTGCCTTGATAACGCTGTATTGTGTCTTATAAAAAGACTATTAAAATTAATTGATGAACAATACAATTTTTTGTATGACAAACAGAAATACGTAAAAAAACAACAAATTACAACCTAATTATGTAATTTGTCTAATTAAGTTAGGTAAGTTAACTAGAAACACGATAATTGGATATTATACAAGTAGGTATACCGGGTACCCACAAGATTACTTTCTGACTGCTTTTTTTTATTTCTTTTTCGATACTGACGAAACTTAAGTTTAGTTACTATACAGAAAAGGTTGCAACCCCTAAACATAGGTCAAGGGCTTCCGGTCGAAATTCTTTAATAAGTTCTTAACGAGACTATCGTCTCCCCGTGGCCTAGTGGACAGAGCTTTGATCTTCGCTAGCCCAACAATAAAACAATACATAATAGATCAAACAGACAAATTCTACAGACATAAAATACACATTTCGGATTTGACAAGAAACCTAGCAAACACAAGAATAACTCACGACGTAACAGACAAACCATTGTTTCACAGAACCCCCTGTATAATGAACATATACCACCATAAATAAATTAAGTTTTTGTTAATAAGTAATGTGTTCCCAAATAAAACCAAAACTTAATGTATGCCATTCATACCATAGCAAAACTCGGGACTGCTAGCCAGTCAACTCAACAAAAACAAAATGAATGTATATCAGGTTTTTTCGCTTACATTTTTCCTGAAATTTTAAAAATCAAATACATTAAAATAAAACTAGCCAATATTTACAAAAAATGAAACAACCAAACGCCAAGAATGAAAGAACCTTTAAAGTAGATCGGAAAAGGTTGATATCATTACTTTTCGGTCAAAATAGTTTCCAAAGGGCCAACACCAGCCCCCAGGTGAAGGGTTTCCCGAGAACCTGGTTATAAGTTTCGAGAGAGCCATCTTCAAAGAAACACAATACTTGCAATGTAAACTACATTTTGACATGTGAATCTATTCTGAAAATAAATATATTTTAAAATTTAATTGAAATTTTTAAATTGATCTTCGAAGCCAGAGGTCGGCGGTTCGATTCCCAGCGGGGGAGACAAATTTAGGTAGTAGTTATTTAAAAATAATGACCGTGGTGGCACTACCGCGTTGTCTTAAAGGTGCTGTGAAATGCAATTGCATGTTTCAGTGCTTGGACAACGTTGACGGAATAGGGGGAACGATGGGTTAAACATCTAATAACCCGACACCCACGATACTCTGGTATTTAGGCATAGACCTTCGTGAGATGTCAAAAAGATGAAAAAAATCAGACGTAAACTGATCCCTTGGTCGCGTCTCAAAAATGTGGAAAACTTTTTACTACAAATTACTGTTGATCTGACTAAAAATGAAAAAACTTTTTATGAAAAATGACTAAAGTTTGATTTTGACATTACTTTTGTAAAATTGACTGACTGGTAAAAGACACACCTTTAGGTATCATAACTAGGTAAGAAAATAAAAATAGTAAAGAAACTGTTTAGCCATATAATAAGTTTTTTTATAGTATATTTGTTTTATGGGAGTTTAAATTTAAACAAAATAATATTTGGCTTTTTTCGAGAACAAAGATATAATAAAACTTTTAATAAAATTAGAGCCTTTTACATCCCATTCAGCCAATGTACATTTTATGTACGTCTTATGTACCTATATTTTCGGCAAAAATGTACATTCACTGTACGTACCTACATATTGTATGTCTGATGTACGTACTCACTGTACGTATTATGTACGTACATTTTTTTGGTTATAGAAGTAAGCTGGACGTAGATTGAGAGAAAAAATTGGACTTTTTAAAATTTAAATTTTTTGAAAATTTGTAAATCGAAAACGTACAGGGTTTTCATTTATTTATGTTTACCATTCTACTTTCAACTGTAAGCAGTAAGAAGGATAGAAAAAACGTCCTGTATAAAAGTTTTAAACCTTTTCATCTATTATCTTTTGAGCATAAAAAAGAAAAAAATGAAAACTCAAGAAAAATGAGGAGGTAAACTTTGTTTAAACGGGACACCCTGTATATTATGTCACCATTAAAAAGGTGTTTTAAAAAGCTTTACAAAAGACCCCATTTAATATATCTATCTTTAATAGTTTCGGGAATATGACCATTTAAACAGGGGAAAATAGCCCCTTTAGACGGCGATTAGCCTCCCCAAATTATTAAACATTTAATATACTAGTGCTTTTCGACAATTATACTTTATAAACGGGTGTTCAAGCTCCCCCAAATGTTAGAGGCAAGTTGCGCCACTGATTATGAAGGACTATTCTTTGGTACTCTAGATAACAACATTGAAATTCAACAGAAAATTTGACATAAATATTTTTAAAAAATATTGTATTCCAACGTTAAATGTTCTGTAGAATCCAAAAAACGAAATATATACAGACTGTCCACGGATGGAGTTAACAAGAGAACAAATGAACCAAAAATTTTATTTTTCGAAAAAAGCAATTTTTCATAAAAATATTTGCTCGTAAAAAATAGGATTTACGAAGAAAAAAAGGTTGATTTCTGTACTATTCTAGGGTTTGCAAAAACTTAAAAACATGATTTTTCTTCAAGAGTAAACTACCTGTATTTTTCATTTGTTAGCAAAATGTCATTAGAAAAATTTATTTAGAATCATGTTTCTAATCGGTAAATACGTACAATACTACAAAATGTTATTGAAATCCATAATTTGACGAAAACTGGCGTTTACACAGCTGAAAAGTTTTGTTTTGTAGGAATTTGGAAAAAGCAGGTGTTTAAAAGCAAATTATTAAAGTTTTTAGGTCACTTTATTATAAAAATTCAAAATGAATAATGTTTGATAACTAAACTAACTAAAATCAGTTTCATGGATCTTTTTGATACCCCTGTAACTTTAATAAAGTTATTTAAAATGCTATTCTAAATAAATTGTTTAAATTATATTTCGCATGAAAAATAAAGGTAGTTTACTCTTGTAGAAAAATAATGTTTTTATGTTTTTGCAAACCCTGTATACAAAATCAACATTTTCTGTTCGTGAACCCCATTTTTTTACATGCAAACATTTTTATAAAGAATGACTTTTTTGGAAAAATGAAATTTTTGGTCCATTTGTCCTCTTATTAACCCCATCCGTGGACAGTCTGTAGAGGGTCTCCCATTTCAAAATCAAAATTTCCAATTATTTCCGGTAAAACCGGAAGTCGTAAAAGCTCATTAAATACAGTTGAATCGTGGTAACCCGACAAACGTTTTGCAGTGCTATGTCCGAGTATCCAATTTGTCGGATTATAGAGTATATATATTTTGGACTTCATAACAATACCTTGTAATCCGACAAATTCAAACTTTAAACAATATGCATCGAGCACAATAAGTAGCCGCGGGCAAGATACATCCTATTCAATCATGTGTTAGTAAAGATTTGCCAAATTTTTAGGTATACCTAATCCAAAGAATACCAATCCATAGAACCCACAAGTGAGATTTCAGCGTACCCTAAAAATTTTAGTATCTACCGCGACCAACAGATGGCGAAAGTAGTACGATGTCGCTTTGCCAATACGATTACCATCAGAAATTGATAGCAGTCGTTGACGAGCAGTCGGCCCGATCAGTTAGAGTGAGGATATACGCAAAATTTAATTACTTTTATTACATTAACTACTTTGCGCACGTGAGTAAAAAAATATAAGTAAAATATTCTTTTAGGATAAAAGCGTTTAAAAAGAATTGTGATATACCTAAAAATTTTAAATTAAGATATTGGAAAATAAAAGAAAATCGGTAAAGATTTTTGTAACTACTTATTTTCTTTCTTTTGCTAAAAGAATCGAAATTACAACTTTTGGCGCCGCAAGATCAAAATTTTATATGGTCAAGATACATTTTGCGACGCCCTCATATTCGCGAGGCCCCTTCTTGACAAATGGTATCGTGGGGAAAAAAATTGGGGAGCAAAGAAAAAGGCTTTCACCTTTCCTGCGAAGCCCTTAACTTTTTATTTTAATTTTATTAATGCCAATCTATGGCCCACATCGCCCACGCCTTCCGCCGCCTCTGGTTGCTGGCTCTTTACGGTTAGATAAACAATTTTCTAAGTGAAAACAAATTCTAAGATTGAGATTTTAATTTGTTGCTGGCTCTTTAGGGTTGGATAAACAATTTTCTAAATGAAAACAAATTCTAAGATTGAGTTTTTAATTTGTTGCTGGCTCTTTACGGTTAGAAAAACAATTTTCTAAGTGGAAACAAATTCTAAGATTGAGTTTTTAATTTGTTGCTGGCTCTTTAGGGTAAGATAAACAATTTTCTAAGTGGAAACAAATTCTAAGATAGAGATTTTAATTTGTTGCTGGTTCTTTAGGGTTGGATAAACAATTTTCTAAATGAAAACAAATTCTAAGATTGAGTTTTTCATTTGTTGCTAGCTCTTTACGGTTAAATAAACAATTTTCTAAGTGGAAACAAATTCTAAGATTGAGTTTTTAATTTGTTGCTGGCTCTTTACGGTTGTATAAACAATTTTCTAAGTGGAAACAAATTCTAAGATTGAGTTTTTAATTTGTTGCTGGCTCTTTACGGTTAGAAAAACAATTTTCTAAGTGAAAACAAACTCTAAGATTGAGTTTTTATTTTATTGCTGGCTCCTTAGGGTTAGATAAACAATTTTCTAAGTGGAAACAAATTCTAAGATTGAGTTTTTAATTTGGTGCTGGCATTTTAGGTTAGATAAACAATTTTCTAAGTGGAAACAAATTTTAAGATTGACTTTTTAATTTGTTGCTGGCTCTTAAGTGTTAGATAAACAATTTTCTAAGTGGAAACAAATTCTAAGATTGAGTTTTTAATTTGTTGCCGGTTCTTTAGGGTTAGATAAACAATTTTCTAAGTGGAAATAAATTCCAAGATTAGGTTTTTAATTTGTTGCTGGCTCTTTACAGTTGGATAAACAATTTAATAAGCATAAACAAATTCCAAAATCGAGCTTTCTATTTATTTGTTGCTGGTTCTTTACGGTTGGATAAGCGATTTTGTAAGCAGACACAAATTTTAAGTTTGAGTTTTAAATTTGTTGCTGGGTCTTTACGGTTGGATAAACGATTTGGTAAGCAGAAACAAATTTCAAGATTGACTTTTTAATTTGTTGCTGGCTCTTTACAGTTAGTTAAACAATTTTGTAAGCAGAAAGAAATTCTAAGACTAAGTTCTTAATTTGTTGTTGGGTCTTTACGTTTAGATGAATGATTTGGTAAGCAGAAACAAATTTTAAAAATGAGTGTTTAATTTGTTGCTGGCTCTTTACAGTTAGATAAACGATTTTGTAAGCAGAAACAAATTCTAAGATTGAGTTTTTAATTTGTTGCTGGATCTTTACGGTTAGATAAACGATTTTGTTAGCAGAAAGAAATTCTAAGATTAAGTCCTTAATTTGTTGTTGGGTCTTTATGGTTAGGTAAACGATTTGGTAAGCAGAAACAAATTTTAAGATTGACTTTTTTATTTGTTGCTGGCTTTTACAGTAAGATAAACGATTTTGTAAGCAAAAACAAATTCTAAGATTGAGTTTTAAATTTGTTGCTGGGTCTTTACGGTTGGATAAACGATTTGGTAAGCAAAAACAAATTTCAAGATTGACTTTTTAATTTGTTGCTGCCTCTTTACAGTTAGTTAAACAATTTTGTAAGCAGAAAGAAATTCTAAGATTAAGTTCTTAATTTGTTGTTGGGTCTTTACGTTTAGATGAACGATTTGATAAGCAGAAACAAATTCTAAAATTGAGTTCTTAATTTGTTGCTGGCTTTTTACAGTTAGTTAAACAATTTTGTAAGCAGAAGGAAATTCTAAATTAAGTTTTTAATTTGTTGCTGGCTCTTTGCAGTAAGATAAAGGATTTTGTAAGCAGAAACAAATTCTAAAATTGAGTTTTAAATTTGTTGCTGGTTCTTCACGGTTGGATAAACGATTTTGTAAGCAGAAACAAATTCTTAGATTGAGTTTCTAATTTGTTGCTGGGTCTTTACAGTTAGATAAACAATTTGTAAGCAGAAACAAATTCTAAGATTAAGTTTTTAATTTTTTGCTGGCTACTTACTGTTAATTAAACGATTTTGTAAGCAGAAACAAATTCTAAGATTGAGTTCTTAATTTGTTGCTGGGTCTTTGCGGTTAGATAAACGATTTTGTAAGCAGAAACAAATTCTAAGATTAAGTTTTTAATTTGTTGCTGGCTCTTTACAGTAAGATAAACGATTTTGTAAGCAAAAACAAATTCTAAAATTAAGTTTTTAGTTTGTTGCTAGGTCTTTACAGTTAGATAAACGATTTGGTAAGCAGAAACAAATTTTAATTTTGACTTTTTAATTTGTTGTTGGCTCTTTACAGTAAGATAAACGATTTTGTAACCAAAAACAAATTCGAAAATTAAGTTTTTAATTTATTGCTGGCTCTTTACAGTAAGATAAACGATTTTCTAAGCAGAAACAAATTCTAAAATTGAGTTTTAAATTTGTTGCTGGTTCTTCACGGTTGGATAAACGATTTTGTAAGCAGAAACAAATTCTTAGATTGAGTTTCTAATTTGTTGCTGGGTCTTTACAGTTAGATAAACAATTTGTAAGCAGAAACAAATTCTAAGATTAAGTTTTTAATTTTTTGCTGGCTACTTACTGTTAATTAAACGATTTTGTAAGCAGAAACAAATTCTAAGATTGAGTTCTTAATTTGTTGCTGGGTCTTTGCGGTTAGATAAACGATTTTGTAAGCAGAAACAAATTCTAAGATTAAGTTTTTAATTTGTTGCTGGCTCTTTACAGTAAGATAAACGATTTTGTAAGCAAAAACAAATTCTAAAATTAAGTTTTTAGTTTGTTGCTAGGTCTTTACAGTTAGATAAACGATTTGGTAAGCAGAAACAAATTTTAATTTTGACTTTTTAATTTGTTGTTGGCTCTTTACAGTAAGATAAACGATTTTGTAACCAAAAACAAATTCGAAAATTAAGTTTTTAATTTATTGCTGGCTCTTTACAGTAAGATAAACGATTTTCTAAGCAGAAACAAATTCTAAAATTGAGTTTTAAATTTGTTGCTGGATCTTTACGGTTAGATAAACGATTTTGTAAGCAGAAACAAATTCTAAGATTAAGTTTTTAATTTGTTGCTGGCTCTTTACAGTAAGATAAACGATTTTGTAAGCAAAAACAAATTCTAAAATTGAGTTCTTAATTTGTTGCTGGGTCTTTACAGTAAGATAAACGATTTTCTAAGCAGAAACAAATTCTAAAATTGAGTTTTAAATTTGTTGCTGGATCTTTACGGTTAGATAAACGATTTTGTAAGCAGAAACAAATTCTAAGATTAAGTTTTTAATTTGTTGCTGGCTCTTTACAGTAAGATAAACGATTTTGTAAGCAGAAACAAATTCTAAGATTGAGTTCTTAATTTGTTGCTGGGTCTTTGCGGTTAGATAAACGATTTTGTAAGCAGAAACAAATTCTAAGATTAAGTTTTTAATTTGTTGCTGGCTCTTTACAGTAAGATAAACGATTTTGTAAGCAAAAACAAATTCTAAAATTAAGTTTTTAGTTTGTTGCTAGGTCTTTACAGTTAGATAAACGATTTGGTAAGCAGAAACAAATTTTAATTTTGACTTTTTAATTTGTTGTTGGCTCTTTACAGTAAGATAAACGATTTTGTAACCAAAAACAAATTCGAAAATTAAGTTTTTAATTTATTGCTGGCTCTTTACAGTAAGATAAACGATTTTCTAAGCAGAAACAAATTCTAAAATTGAGTTTTTAATTTATTGCTGGCTCTTTACAGTAAGATAAACGATTTTCTAAGCAGAAACAAATTCTAAGATTGAGTTTTTAATTTGTTGCTGGATCTTTACGGTTAGATAAACGATTTTGTTAGCAGAAAGAAATTCTAAGATTAAGTCCTTAATTTGTTGTTGGGTCTTTATGGTTAGGTAAACGATTTGGTAAGCAGAAACAAATTTTAAGATTGACTTTTTTATTTGTTGCTGGCTTTTACAGTAAGATAAACGATTTTGTAAGCAAAAACAAATTCTAAGATTGAGTTTTAAATTTGTTGCTGGGTCTTTACGGTTGGATAAACGATTTGGTAAGCAAAAAACAAATTTCAAGATTGACTTTTTAATTTGTTGCTGCCTCTTTACAGTTAGTTAAACAATTTTGTAAGCAGAAAGAAATTCTAAGATTAAGTTCTTAATTTGTTGTTGGGTCTTTACGTTTAGATGAACGATTTGATAAGCAGAAACAAATTCTAAAATTGAGTTCTTAATTTGTTGCTGGCTTTTTACAGTTAGTTAAACAATTTTGTAAGCAGAAGGAAATTCTAAATTAAGTTTTTAATTTGTTGCTGGCTCTTTGCAGTAAGATAAAGGATTTTGTAAGCAGAAACAAATTCTAAAATTGAGTTTTAAATTTGTTGCTGGTTCTTCACGGTTGGATAAACGATTTTGTAAGCAGAAACAAATTCTTAGATTGAGTTTCTAATTTGTTGCTGGGTCTTTACAGTTAGATAAACAATTTGTAAGCAGAAACAAATTCTAAGATTAAGTTTTTAATTTTTTGCTGGCTACTTACTGTTAATTAAACGATTTTGTAAGCAGAAACAAATTCTAAGATTGAGTTCTTAATTTGTTGCTGGGTCTTTGCGGTTAGATAAACGATTTTGTAAGCAGAAACAAATTCTAAGATTAAGTTTTTAATTTGTTGCTGGCTCTTTACAGTAAGATAAACGATTTTGTAAGCAAAAACAAATTCTAAAATTAAGTTTTTAGTTTGTTGCTAGGTCTTTACAGTTAGATAAACGATTTGGTAAGCAGAAACAAATTTTAATTTTGACTTTTTAATTTGTTGTTGGCTCTTTACAGTAAGATAAACGATTTTGTAACCAAAAACAAATTCGAAAATTAAGTTTTTAATTTATTGCTGGCTCTTTACAGTAAGATAAACGATTTTCTAAGCAGAAACAAATTCTAAAATTGAGTTTTAAATTTTTTGATGGCTCTTCACGGTTGGATAAACGATTTTGTAAGCAGAAACAAATTCTTAGATTGAGTTTTTCATTTGTTGCTGGGTCTTTACAGTTAGATAAACAATTTTGTAAGCAGAAACAAGTTCTAAGATTAAGTTTTTAATTTGTTGCTTTCTCTTTACAGTAAGATTAATGATTTTGTAAGCAGAAACAAATTTCAAGATTGATTTTTTATTTGTTGCTGGCTCTTTACAGTTAGATAAACAATTTTGCAAGCAGAAACAAATTCCAAGAGTAAGTATTTAATTTGTTGCTGGCATTTTACAGTAAGATAAAGATTTTGTAAGCAGAAAGAAATTCTAAGATTAGGTTCTGAATTTGTTGCTGGGTCTTTTACGGTTAGATAAACGATTTTGTAAGCAAAAACAAATTCTAAGATTAAGTTTTTAATTTCTTGCTGGGTTTTTACAGTTAGAACGACGATTTTGTATGCAGAAACAGAGTCTAAGATTAAGTTTTTAATTTGTTGCTGGGTCTTTATACTTAGATAAGCGATTTTGTCAGCAGAAACAAATTCGAAGAATAAGTTTTTAATTTGTTGCTGGGCTTTACGGTTGAAAAAATGATTTTTAGGCAGAAAAACCTACTTAGATTAGATTTTAAATCTGTTGCTGGGTTTTTACCCTTAGATAAACGATTTTAAAAGCAGAAACAAATTCTAAGATTAAGTTTTTAATTTATTGCAGGCTTTTTACGGTTAAATAAACGATTGTGTAAGCAGAAACAAATTCCAAGATTGAGTTTTTAACTTGTTGGCTCTTTACGTTATATAAACAATTTTGTAAGCACAAACAAATTCTAAGA